>CM039665.1:25173865-25343865 GCA_022405105.1 Aristolochia contorta | reverse complement strand
GGAGAAGAAGGGCGCGGGGGAGGGAGAAGAAGGCGCGGGGAGGGAGAAGAAGAAGCTGGGGGGGAGAAGAAGGGCACGGGAGGAAGCCCATGGGTTTTGTAAAAAACAATAAGGCCCAGCTGTCCACCGACGGGGTTTACAAACCTGTAGAATCGGGCGACGGACGGCCCAGATCCGCCGGCTGATTCTCCTTCCGCCAACGGAACTGTCGCCCAAACCCAGTTTTCTACCAGCGGCAAGAGTGTGTCACCTTGTAACACGGAAGACTTTGAAGGGCACCCCCTTTGGAGGGATTAAGCCACACTCCGACCTTCATCTCATTATTTCAAAATGCGTAAATAAGGTCAGCTTTCGCCTACTTAAACTGTACTAGCGATTACTTGCATGAGTAGAATTTATGGAGATGAAGTGATTTTAACGAATGATGCGGGTCATGAATTGGTTAAGGAATTGGACGTGAAATCCCTCATTACTCACAGGATCCAGCTGGGGGAAATCACTCGTGCATTTGAGCTGCTTAAAGATCCACGATCCATCAAGATCGTCATATAGATTGCTTAGAGATTGTCTCTGAATTTGGCGTGTGATGAATGAACTAAATTTCTGTTGCAATTATCTCCATCGATGCTATTAGGCCTATCACTAGGTCCACACCTGAACGGGATTCGTGCCGCCATCTATGATTTAGATTCACTTATGGAAGACATTTAAAGTATGCAACTAAGAAATAAAAATGTTGTTTTTGTTATGCTGTTATTTCTCAATGATTTCACTTCAATACAAATTCTAATATTCATTCCTCGAGAAGACATGCAAGTTTAATGGGACCACCAAAAGATAAGTAATTAGACTTGGCTTATATGATTCTGACTCTCATCTTTACTCCAATTTTATGTATTTCAATATCATAAACTCTAATAGCTATTGTTTTCCGACTTATTAAGATGTAAAACACATAATAGAATGAGTAATTGCTGATGTTTCACCAACTTGTTGTTGTGCATTGTGCATTCAATTCAACCCAAATCAACCCAACTTCATTATTTTTAAATGAAAAATGTTATTTTACTGTGATGTGGCTGTCCTCCTGGCAGCTTAGTTGCAGTCCAGATAAGGTTTAGGGTTTATGGTTACCCATAGAAGAGGAAGATAGATCCAACTTTACCTCTTATGTGGACTACCAACAAGGACGCCACATCACGCTGTAGGGTGCTCATATGACTAATTTCAGACTTTTATTTGGTTTTCATTGGAGTTGGAAAGTAGGAATCGAGATTAACTTTTGAGAAACACCCTACTCTTGTTGGCCTCATGTGCACCCTATAAATTGACAGCAAGGTTATGCAAAAGATTCGTAAACCCACTTAGTGTTCTAAAATGTTGAGTAGGATATATTGGACCCATTTGGCCGAATCCGGCCCAGTGGGCTAGAACTCTAGTCAATGCATCCACTTTGTCATTGGCTAATCAGCCCTAAAGAACTTCTAAGAATTCCCAAAAATAACTAAAAACAATTAACAAAATTATCTACATTTTGATATACAACTTGTCCCTGAAAATAAAATAAATAAAATGTTTTTTCTTCGTGTCTAAATACAATAGATTGAATCGAATGCATGATGTGTCATACAACCATGATTGATAATTCTAATAATGAAAAATATAAATTTTCTCCTTTTCTTATGGTCACTTAATTCAAGTGAATTTATCTCCAATATCCTCAAATAGTTACTTGGGCAACCAAATAGAGTTAGATTTCTCAATTACTTGTGCACCAAATCAAAGTGATTGATAAGATGTCTACATTAATTTTGATTTAAACCAGATCTGTTCGACACCATTGATTATTTAGGCATTTAAGTTTGATAAATTTATGGCCTTGAAGGCCCAAACAAACTAGATGGCTAGCATATATTTTGCATTAGTGTCATAAATTATAGGGTGTCCTTTTAAATGTTTTAGTTTAAGTATGTGCTTCTAAGAATATATCTTATGCCAATTGTTTCTTGTTTGACCTATTATGTTTGAGTAATTTTGTAAGGCAAAAAGTAGTCATGGTATAGCTACTGATGCTATCTTATTTGTTGCCTCCTCCACAAAGAATTTTTATATACTTTTAAACAAAACATTATATTTGTTAGCGAATTATTAAAAAAAACTCCTACCATGATACTCTAACAATTGATGTTACTCGGCTTGCGATTTAACTCTAATTAAAAAATGTATTGTGAATTTGCTACTTCTAAAAACTACTCACAAGAATGGGTAACTGCCGTGATTTCTACTAATGAATAACTAAATTAGACATTGTTTTTGTATTACCTGCAATTAAACCAGTTTATCTATTAACTATTTTTTTTAAAGGCAGTCTCAATGAAAAAATTATGTGCAGTATAATTTCTCCAAGAAAAATGATATCAGTACTTCTTGATTTTACTTCGAGTTTTTACATCCTAACGTGGCTCAATAGTTGGAAGTTTAGGTAAGAGAAAATCTAGGGTTGAGGATTTACCCAGAGAGTAGGTTGATAATATTTTATTAAAAAACTAAAATCTTGCAGATTTTATCTCCGAGTTTATCTCTTACTAAACTTCAACGTGGATGCCTCATCAGGATGTAAACTCTTGGAAGAAAAAACCTGCAGTACTTATATCCCCACTCTTTCTCCAAATGTTATCTGATACTTAAAAGAGAAAGGTAGAGCCAAAGTTGGTTTGATGAATTATACCAAAGGAGAGGCAAACCATCACCCTCTTTATTCCCCTTCATATCTCTCATATACCTTATTAGTTATTAATAGGAATAACAAAATTCACAAGGATTTAGTTATTTATGCAATATTATAGTGTTACACTTATAATAAAATTCTTCATAATATTTTCTTAGCAATATTTGTCTCAAAATTAAGCTGTTACTTGTTAGTAATCAAATTATTGACTTGAGTAAAAAATGCAGTTTGCCATAAAAATGAAATCCAAGTTTCAAATGTAAAGTGTAAAGGTAGGCGTACAATATTGTTTGCGTACGTTTTAATACCCCACTTCTATAGTGAGGGGTGTACCCAAAATGTACGCAAACAGTACTGTATGCATATCATTATTCTATAAGTAAATCATGTGAGGCTTGTTTCATTGTTAAAATAAATTTCCTGAATTTATAATGGGTTTAAAAGATATGAAATTGAATCTCTCATACTTATTAAATAAGGCATAAAAGCATGCTATACATCATACCGACTTTAGTAAAGTAACCTTAACAGTAAGTTACCTTGTGCACCACGTAGATTAGATCGAATAATTGGAGGGAACAATATTTCTTGTAATTTCTTTAAAATATATATTGTGAGATTGGTTTGCAGGCTTTGTAGATCAAAAGGCAAGACGTTTAATGTAAGGAGCTTAATAGTGTGCAATCTTATAATTTTACCGAGAAGGGTTTAGTAAAAAGGAAAAAAAAACCCACGTCTGTGAGGGAGGGACACAATCCAATGGCATAATTACTTTTCAAATATTACCAAGGAATTTATTTTTAATAAGCGAAGTTAGTTAACTTTTGATAAAAAGGGGTTGAAAGGAATTACTTTTGTCAATTAGATATAGTGACAACTATAAAGGATATTTTAGATTTCCTAAACATTGCCCAAAGTGATGTGTGTGACCACAACGTTTTTGGTGTGTAGAATAAGCCTCTCACTCCTTTCTTAAATAATAGAAGAGTTGGAACCCGAGGTTAACTATTTATACTATAAAATAGCTATTTAAAATAGGAAGAAAAAATGAACAGGTTGAGGGAGAATGAGCTCCGGTTAATTTCGTGGACGAGAAGATTCAAATAAAAGATTGTCTCACCTGATACTGGCATATTTGCTTCTTCGGGGATCAAATTGAATGGCTAGAGTTGTTTGTTTTAGATAGATAATAAAAATAAAATATATGAGTTAGTTTTGTATTTATGGAGTTCCAGTATTGGTTCCTAACTTCATATATTAATATGAAATTTACCTCTGAAGCCTCACATAGAGAATATTATTCTTAAATTTCACCAAAATGATATCTAATAAATAATGCACAAAAAATACAAAATTTATGATTTCTATCTAAAGATGAAAGTTTGACTCTTTTAATATACTTTAAAACGGAGGTACCCATAAGTTCCACTGTATACATGATAATATGGCCTATTTTAAGTGAAAAACACGATATAGATTAATATGACTATTCCTTTATGTGAGACAAAGTATTTTATTAGTGTATGTTTTTATCTAATTTTTATTTGATAAATAAAAAATTTATTATCCTTATTCATTGCATGAAAACTGTTCCGATTGATTGTTGTTGGCAGCAGAGAAAATGCTTTCGTTACAAATATAGTCCCATATGACTGCATACCGAAAAAGTAATTGTTAAAAATAAATCAGCAAGAGGAAAAGTTTATTCACTTAAAACTGGAAAGATTCTTCCTACCTCTTCTTTTTACTTATGTGGGGATTGGGGAAGGATCCATTCCTCTTTGGTGCCAATAAATTTGAAATATACAATGTACCAGTGTAAGGTGCTACTTGAGTAAGTTGTATGTTACCTGCTTTCTATGAGTCATGTGCAGTATGATTAAATGCTTTTATTTTTAATGAAATGCATTAATTAATTATTTGTTTTTTATTTTTTTTAAAGCAACAAAAAGGTTAATCGTATAAATTAAACCTGATAATTTGTCACAGATTGGGGGACAAATTTGTAACAGCCAATTTGAGATAAGGGTGGGAGTACTACTCTACAACCTTAGAAAACAATAAATGGTATATGTACAAAAAATATATTTCATTAACAAACTTACAAAAAATATTAGTAATTATATTGAACAACTAATTAATCAACATAATTTGTCACACGTTGGTTCTAAGAAATTATTTCTAACATACATAAAATATGATAACTTGTGTCAAAGACAAAAAATAAAAGATCAAAGAGTATCCCAAATTATACAAACGCTAGGAATACTCTATTTATATATGGTCCTGATTTTTTTATTGAATATTAAATTTACTTGGAATGGCGCAAAGAGTGAATGAAATAAGTACAAAGTTCTTTAAATATAAAAAATCGTTAATATTAGAAGACTTATTCAAATCATAAAAGAGTTCTCATCAAATTACTATCATTATGACGATAGTAACACCAAAAGTGTTTCATGGGTTCCTTATTTTAATTTATGTTCCATGCCATTGTATTTTAATATTCATAATTGTTCGAATCTGTATCGGTAAAGTATCGTATGTATCGAAATTTATTTCCTTGATACATCAGGAAATATGTGGACACAAGTGAATGCATATGGATACCGAGGTTTGTTTCGTAAATGGACACTTCCTTTGTTTTTAGTTCCCTTAACTAAAGATACGGATACATATCGGCATGTATGGACAGTTTGTAAACCATGTGAGACAGGAAACACCCACACAGACCAGCTCAAAAATAATTCTACCTGCAATATTCGTCACTGCCACTTGCCACTCCAACTTGTAGGAATCACGACCCGGACTACAAAAGGGCGACTCGTCAACGGGAGAGGTTATAATTTTTCTCGATTGATTATCAGTCGTCTAAAGTTTCGTAGACGCCATGGATTCAGTGAAGCAGGAGACCAGGAGGGCGAAGAGATGCAGAGGTAATTAATTAAGATCGTCTGAATGTTCGTCTTAGATTAGATATTGCAGAGCTAATTTATCTAAGATCGTCTGAATATTTCAAGTTGGAGTGATCAATTTGTTTCAGCGGCGGTATGCTGGGGAGCTGGAGAGCCGGTGGTGATAGAAGAGATCGAAGTGGAGCCGCCAAAGCAATCGGAAGTTCGTGTCAAGATGCTCTGTTCGAGCCTCTGTCACACTGATCTCCTCTTCCAAAAAGGATTCCCTCTTGTGAGAACTTGGAGTACTAATTCCTATTCCTTTTGATCATGTCATATTCGTTATCAATTAATTCTTGCTCAATTTTTTCATACTGTGTAATTCAATCTGCAGCCATTGTTTCCTAGAGTTCTGGGTCACGAAGGTGTCGGGTACGTACGCTCTTTAATTAATCTATTTCTGAAGAACTGCTCTGCAGCTTATAGATATATACTGATCGATGGCACAAATATTGAAGTACAGGGTGGTGGAGAGCGTGGGAGAAGGGGTTAAGGATTTGAAAGAAGGCGACTTCGTTCTTCCGACCTTCATCGGAGAATGCGGAGAATGCGAGAACTGTTCGTCGGAGAAGACCAACTTCTGCCTGAAATACCATATGCCCGTCACGGGCCTCATGGAAGACGGGACCTCGAGGATGTCCGTCAATGGCCAAAAGCTTTACCACTTCTTCACCTGCTCAACCTGGTCCGAATACACGGTCATGAGCGTTAATTATCTCGTCAAGGTCGATCCCTCCGTGCAGACGCCTCATGCCAGCCTCTTATCCTGCGGCTTCACCACAGGCTACGGAAGCGCCTCCAAAGTCGCTAAGGTCGACAAGGGCTCCTCCGTCGCTGTCTTTGGCCTCGGAGCCGTAGGACTAGGGGTACGTACGTAGTTTTCAATTTTTTTTTTCTACAGATAGTTGCTTTCCTTCACAGTGTTTTTGTCCTTTCATAGAACGTAGAACGGTACTCCGTTTCGTGTCAGCCGTGTCAATGTTTTCTCTTCTGCATATCTGCCTTCTCATCGCAAGGCATGAACCACCACTTTGTTTGCATATGCTTAAATTTTATGGGAGTTCCACGGAATTAATTGCACACATTAATATGACATTATCCATTTTGGGTTTAACATCGCACGATATTATCCGTTCTGGGTTCAACATCTCACTCTACTCAAAGCGCCTGATACGAATGTTAGGAATTAGGATACTACTAATTCTGCCCAAAATCAATGGGATTCATAAAATACTATATACAATCGAAAAAATAATAGACGACAAAAAAAAGAGAAAAATAAAATACTACTTCTATTAGTCGAGAAAGTGGGCATTCCTTTAGGTTAAAGAAATGTAGCCATGTCCATTCTTCTTTTTCTATATTTTCCACTTCACTGAGTGGGAAAAAGAGGCATTTAATAATTTGTAGCAGTCCAATTTGTCTCCACCATCAAGAACAGATCAATAGGTACCATTAGAACTCAGTATTCTCTAAGTTGTGCCCAGAACTTAAGTACTAAAGTTAGTCAAAATTAGAAACGATGGACGGTTGGATATGATAGTTGATGGGATGTATTGCAGGTGGTGGAGGCGGCTCGGTCGAGGGGGGCGAGCAGAATCATCGGGGTGGACTTGGTGAAGGAAAAGAAGGAAGGGGCCGAAAGGTACGGGATCACGGACTTCATAAACGCCGGCGACGGGGATACGGCGCCGGCGCCGGAGGAACAAATCAGGGAAATGACAGGGGGACAAGGCGTGGACTACAGTTTCGAATGCACTGGAGCTCCGTCCGTACTGAATCAGGCCCTGGACAGCGCCAAGCCGGTACGTTACGTCTTTTTTGTTTGGTTCTGCTGCAACCGACCAAGTTGACTCTTGATTAATTAATTAGCTTATGGGTTGTCTCTAGATTAATGATGATCTGGGAAATCTGAAACTAATTAAGTTGAGGCCGATCGGGTACAGGGAAAGGGAGTGACTATTCTATTAGGATCAGGAACCGAACACAACGTAAGTGTAAGCTTGCTTCAGCTTTTGTCGGGGAAGACTTTGAGGGGCACCCTTTTTGGAGGGATTAAGCCACGCTCCGATCTTCGTGACATTGTTTCCAAATGCCTAAATAAGGTCAGCTTTCCCCTAAAATTGTTTTATTACTTGCGTGAGGAGAATTTATGGAGATCAGGCAATTTTTACGAATTATGTGGATCGTGAGTTGGTGCAGGAATTGGATGTGGAACCCCTTGTAACTCATAGGATCCAGCTAGGGCAAATCTCTCGTGCATTTGAGCTGCTCAAAGATCCGCGATGCATCAAGATAGTCATACAGATTGCTTAAAGAATTCTGTATTTGATGAATGAAATAATCTATATTAGTTGCATTTTATTAAAAATATGGTGTTTAATGTTTCGACTTCTCCAGAAAATAATGAAAAGGAATTGTATTTGTGACATGTGACTTGGTCATATAAACAAAGATTTAGTTACAAGACTTGTGACTCAAAGATTACTGGAAAATCTTTCTCAAATATGATTTTCGTACTTGTGAGTGTTTTATATATAGTAAATGACCAAAATACTTTTTTCGCCCATAGGTTCAAGAATTTATTATAGTTTATATATTATTTATTCGAATATATGTGGACTTTTGAGTGTGAATACTCGTAATTGCTCATTCATATTTTATCACATTTAAAGGCAATTTCTCAAAATATGGAAAAACGTATTTACTTCACATGAAAAATGACGTCATAGATTGTTTCGAGACTTTTAAATATAAGGTAGAAAATGCCAATTGAACAAAGATTAAAACATTACACAGAGGTGGAGAGTATTATTCAAATAGGTCGTTAATATGTTTAATGTTCCTTGTACACCTCAACAAAATATGTTGCTTAATGGAGAAACCAAACCTTAATGGAGGAGGTAAGATCTATGTTGCTGCCAAGGTTGCTGCCACGTTTGTCGCCATGCTTGTCATCGCTAACACCCATATGATCTGGAACCTCTAGGAGTAGCGGTGGACCCACATCCTCTCGACGGACTAGGAGGAAGAGGAATTTCTGTGACATTATTAGCTTGAAAGAGAGTATATGCATGTGTTGAACCCACATAGTCCATTGGATTTGGGTGATGAAGAATTTCCGTGTCAGTATTACCCTGAGGGAGAATATTAGCATGCGGTGAACCCACATTCCCCTGTCAGATTTAGTGATCGAATAACAAAATTCCTTCACGAGTTCTTCTTTCTTCTTCTTCTCCTGCACTTGTGCCTTTGCCAGATTTGAGCAAAAATGATTAAGTCAATCTCTCTCTGGTTCATGTATTTCTTCCATGAGCATCAAATCATTAGTATTAATCTTCATCTGCTCCATCAGATAAAAAAGTTCTTCAGTTAGCTCACAGTCCCCACCGCAAACCCCACTATGATGATCACCACGACTACTGTGGTTGCCACCGCGGTTGCCATCACGGTTGTCGCTACAGTTGCCACAACACTTGCCGCCATGATTATCACCGACGCCTTCGCAGACACCCATATGGAGTTTTGGAACCTTTGGGAGGAGTGGTAAAACCACATCCCTTCATCGGATTTAGGTGTTGAGGGATATTTGTAATAGTATTAGCTTGAGTGTAAAATTCGCATGCGGTGAACCAACATCCCCCCTTAGTCGGATTTAGGTGATGATTAATTTAGGTGATAATATTAGCGTGAGGGATAATATTAGCGTGAGGGACAATATTAGCAAATGGTGAACCCACATCTCCTGCCGCCATTGTTGCCGCTACGGTTGTAGCGACGATTGTTGCCTACCACTATCGCCTTCGTTGACGCCCATATGAAGTTTGGAACTTCTAGGAGGTGCAGTAAACCCACATCTCCCTAATTGAATTTAGGTGCTGAGGAATTTCCGTGTATTAGTTTGAGGGAGAAATTCAAAAGCGGTGAACCCACATCTCCCCACATTGGAGAAACTTCTTTTAATTTTGATATTAAAATTTTGTGCGATAGAGAGATTTGTGAAAACTGAGTTTATCACGAGAGGAGTACATAAACGCCTTTTTTCTTAATCGGTTTCACATATCCAACTATTTTCAAAGTAAAATGCCTTACTATTGTACTATAAAATGAGTCAAGTAGATTTTTTTCGACTTAAATATAATTTGAACGAATATAAGTATCAATATGTTTTTATTGAGGGGAGTTTCAATCATATTAAAAGGAAATACCAACATATACGAGACATTCTGTTGAAGGATGATGTTGTTGTTTATAAGACATATTAATTGAACAACTTAGTTACTCATTTGACTAGTTTACCGTCTATGTAGGGAACATTCGTTTGATTTGTTTGTAGTTTTGAGACGAAATTGGGGAATTGTTTGGTATAAAATGTTGTCACATTGATATGGCCCTTTTTTAGAAATTGATATTGTATTGGGAGATAATATAAGTACTTATTATATGCCTTCAGATTCATTTTCCCTATTATATTAGTAATTGCTAGATGATTGTACAATAACCCAAAAATCACAAATCGCCGTCACAGTTTCCGCCATGGGTGCTGCCACGGTTGTCGCCACAGTTAACGCCATGGTTGCCGCCATGGTTGCCGCACTGGTAGCCTCCGTCTCCATTGCTGAAGCCCATATGAAATTCTAATATCTCTGGGAGCAGTGGTAAACCTACATCCTTTCAAATGACATGGGTGTTCAGGAATTTCGGTGAAGTATTTGCCCAAGGGAAAATATTTATATGCGGTGAACCCACATCCCCCCTCCATTGTATTTAGGTAATGAAAAAGTTTCGTGACAATGTTACCCTTAGGGAGAATATTAGCATACGGTGAACACACGTCCCCCCTCCATCACATATTGGAGCTGAAGAATATCTGTGAAAATATCACCTTGAGGGAGAATATTAGCATGGGTGAACGTACATCCCCTTTGTCAGATTTATCTATTGGGTAATTAAATTCCTTCTCGTGTTTTTCCATATTTTTCTTCTCCCACTCTTGTGCCTTTGTTAGATCTCAATAAAAACGATTAAGTTGATCTCTCTAGTTAATGTATTTCTTCCTTGAGCCTCAAATCATCAAGAAAAACTTTCACCTCCGGCATCATTTTAAAAAGTTTTTTTTCCAATTAGCTCACGGTCCTCACCACGGCAGCTATCACAGCTATCGCAGCAGCAACCAGTTGCAGCTGCAGATAACATTTCGAAGCTCCACATCCACCTTTCTGCCCTCTTTTGGCCTTCTACCTCCATTGTATCCCCTCCATTTGATCAAAAAGGTATTCTTCAATTAGCTCACAGTCCCCACTGCGGTGGCTACCTCGGCTAATGTGTTGGCAACCATGGTAGCTACCACAGTGGCCGCCACGGTTGTCGCATGATTGTTCGAATTGTGGTTTCAAATTATTATTTAATAAAATAAAATTATATTGACTTATGGGTGTGGGTCCACTTTTAGATACTTTGTCATTTGACGTTTAGTACAAGGAATAATAGCCAGTGCATCACCCTGCAGAGGTAGATTATATGGTTACATTGACTCAAGGGACGCTTTTGGAATAAAGAGTTGTATCTCGCTAAGGGTCATTAGTCCCACATTCAAGAGAGTCAGTAGAGTTATAGCCATTGGAATCCATAAATCCTCCAAGGTCTTACAAGTGAGGCTACGGCTTATGCATACCCAGTCTGGCTGATGGTAAGCAAGCTTATCACTTGTAAAACATATTCTTAATATTCAAAGATAAAAGGTATGCTTCAGTTATCTTTCCTATTTCAATTCCATCATATCTGTATAGTTTTCATAATAAATGTGATTTATTAGACCTAAAGTCTAACAACGATTGCCGCCACAATTGCCGCCACGATTGCCGCCGCGGTTGTCACCACGGTTGTCGCATTCGCTTACGCCCTTATGAAGTTCTATAACCTCTAGGGGAGGCTGTAAAACAAATCTCCCTCGCCGTATTTAGGTGCTGAGGGCTTTCCCTGATATAATTAGCCTCAGGGAGAAATTAGCATGTGATGAAAACCCACATCCTTGCTCTGTTAGATATAGATGATGAAGAATTTTGGTAATAGTATTAACCTACGGGACAATATTAGTATGTGGTCAACCCACATCCCCCTAAGTCCGATTTGGGTGCTGAGTAATTTCTGTGACATTAATAGCTTTGAGGAAGAATATTAGCATGCGGTGAACGCACATCTTCCCCCAACCCCCCCCTTTGGATTTAGATGATGATGAATTTCTGTGACAGTATTACCCTGAGGGAGAATATTAGCATGTAGTGAACCCACATCCTCCCTCCATAACATATTGGTGCTGAAGAATTTTGCGTACTAATATTACCCTAAAAGAGAATATTAGCATGCAGTGTACCCATATCCCCCTCAGATTTAGCTATCGGATAATTGAATTCATTTTCGAGTACTTCCATCTATTTCTTCTCTTACATTTGTGTTTTTTTTCAGATCTGAATACAAACGATTAAGTTGATCTCTCTCTAGTTCATATATTTCTTCAATAAGCGTCCAATCATCAAGAAAATCTTCATCTGCTTCATCCAATAAAAAATTTTGTTCTTCAATTACCTCAGGGTCCCACTCCATCAACCACCGTGGCTTCCGTGGCAGCAACCAGAATAGCCACCACAGTTGCCGCCACGGTTACTGCCACGATTGCCGCCAAAGTTGCTGCCACGGTTGCAACCTCGATTGCCACCAAAGTTGCTGCCATAGTTGCAACCTCCATCGCCTTTGCTGACACTTATATGAAATTCTGGAACCTCTAGGACTAGCAGAAAACCAACATCCCCTCGTCAAATTTGGGTGTTGAAGAATTTCCGTGTCATTGAGTAATAGAGAATTTTCGTTACAGTTTTATCTTGATGGAGAATATTATTTTGTGGTGAACCCGCATCTCCCCCGTCGGATTTGGGTGCTCTTGCTAATAAACCCCATAAGACAATGCTAATACACCTAAAGATAATGACAGAAACACAGCAAGATGCAGAATTGTGTTTGATCACAAACCAACAGAAGACGTATAGGTAACTGCTAGATCAATTAAAAAAACATAACAGTCCAAAATCAAGCATGAACATGTTGCAAAACTTAAAAAGAAGCAAGTTATTTGCATAACATAAGGTTTTGCTCTCACTTTATAGTTTTTTATTATACATTATGAAGAGTCAAGCACCTTGTGACAAAAATAACCTCAACAAAAGAACCCTCGTTTTCCTCCCATTTCTGACTAAAATCCAGAGATCATATGGACCAACAAAAGGATCTGCCACCACTGCTTCTCTAATGTCGTCAACGATGACATGTCGATGCTGCCACAAAATTAAATCAATTCTTAACCCCTAAAATAATTCACAAAAAAGTATAGGGTAAGAAGGGTTCGATCCTACGAGGAGTTTTGTGCATAACATGTAAGATTTATTTAAATAGGAATACATAAATCTTACACGGTTTATGGGGGATTGGTAAGAACATGAAAAATAAAACAAAGAACTATTTATCTACTATATACAATTTACTTGCCGCTTTTCACTCCCAATCCCTTCGTTAAAAATATAATAACTAAAATTTAGATGTGGTGTTATACTCTTGATAGGTTGACAAAGAAAAGTTCAGTGACTGAGCTCCCCCCTTAATTTCATATAACCAAAACCAATTGAGCAAAGGTTCTAATTAATTCAGATTTTAAGCACGAATTTAATCAACCCAAACTAAACTAAACATACCAGCATGTTCAAAATAATTGGTTTAAATGACGGTGTAGTTTATATTAAGATAGGTGTGACCTCTCCAAACCCAACTATTTGCCTCTTTTAACCATTTTGTTTACCTTGTGCATAACAAAACGAAAAGCTGTAATTTTAATTAACACACATAAAATGATCGATTTCATGTAGATGAAAATTTTATGCACTACAAATCAGGGTGATTTAAATATCAAAAGTACCAACACTAAATTTAATGAAGTCCAAACAAACTAAATAATAGCCAAACCATTACAAAAGTCAAGGCACAAGAGACTTTCGAAAGACAAATAAAGAAAAAAGCTGGAACAAAGCATAAAAAGTTGAAAATTAGATTAAGATCAGGAACTTTCCCCTTTTTAGAGCTTGTTGCGACACATCCCCTAAAGAGAATCATTTCTCCTCCACGGACAACAAACGAGCTTGCTTCCAATGGGTTCTTCCACTTCTACAGCATATCCTAGCTTTATCTCTATTTTCTTTCTCACTCTTTTTCTAAGGAGTGATAAGGGCAAGATAGTTATGATCAAAATACGAAAGATAGTTAAATCCATGAAAACAACTAATTCCACACCTTTATCAATTAAAAATAGAAATTAGCCATTCAAAACTCAAAATTGATAAATCTTTGCAAATAAACTCAAATAATGCCCAAAATTTAATGAAAGTAATTAATTAAGTTGAAGCGATCAAAATCTCTGAAAATATGCACTTATCAGTCAGAAACCAGGCTTTCAACATAATACTGATGACTAGTTACGTATATATGAATGAATTAATGCCACAAATAACCTCTTTTAACTTTCAGACCCAAATGCTACACAAAAATATGAGACATGATTTTATAACGTTTAATGAGTTTTCACTTGTCAATGCTGCATTAATCACATCCTAAAGTCACCCATTGGTACAACAGCGTGCAGAATGTTATTTGCGTAGTAAGGGATTCTGTTGTTTGCTTAGCCAAACATAGGATGCTATAGACACCACATCCTTGGAAGTTTCAAACACTTCAGCCAAGATGAGATCTAGGCGTTTCAGGTTAACAACTGTCAGCCACATCACAGTGATATCCAGGCATACGTAAACTTACAAGGAAATTGAGGGAAGTACTTATAATTACTTGGACAACAAATACCTGCGATTTCGTTCGCGATCGCTGTCCTTAAACACCTTTTCCTTTTCCCTTTCTTTCGGTTCTTTCTCTTCGGTACGCTCGCCATCGTTCTCAATTTCCTAGTGCTTTCTTTCGATTCTTTCTCTTCTCAAAGAACGCATGGAGGTCGAGGTCTTGCTTTTGATACCTCAGATGTCTTCAAAAAGAATCAGAAAATGAGAAATGAAATAGTGTGATAAAAATTAATAAGGATAAAACAGAGAACTTACATGAAGTTTTGTTGAATAATTTCTACCAGGTATGCATTGTACTCCTCCCAGAAGATAGTTGTGTTTGGTAGTAGAGGATGGACATAAATGCTGAAGAGATCAGAAAGAATGCTGGAGAATTCAAAAAGAATACTAGAGAGTTCAGAAAGAATGTTGGAGATTTCAGAAAGAATGCTGGAGAGTTCAGAAAGAATGCTGGAGAGTTTGTTCGGCGAGTGTAGCTCAATTAATAAACGGGAAGCAAAATTTTTGAAATACACATCGTGGATAATCAGGGGTGGGGTATAATGGGAACTAATTATCTTGTTCACAAATAACCCTAACCCTAAGTCGTAGACGACCAAACAAAACGAATGAACATCGAGAACAGAGGCACATATATCAACCTAAAGCCCTAATATTTACATATTCCCGCAAGTCTCAACCCACATGATTTTTTCGGAAAAAAAAAAAAGAAAACAAGTAAAAGGAAAAAAGTAGCAAGAGTAATGCCTGTAAATTATTAGCTTTAATATGCTCCCAGATCTTCTTCTCCCTCCCCACGCCCTTCTTCTTCTTCTCCCTCCCTCCCCCACGCCTGTCTTCTTCTTCTCCCTCCCCCACACCCTTCTTCTTCTTCTCCCTCCTCTGTGCCCTTCTTCTTCTTCTTCTTCTCCCTCCCCCGCACCATTCTTCTTCTTCTCCCTTCCGCACGCCCTTCTTCTTCTTCTCCCTCCCTCGTGCTCTTCCTCTTCTTCTCCCTCCCCTGCGCCCTTCTTCTTCTCCATTATAACATTTGGTCATCTTTAGTGACCGTAAGCAACCCAAGCATCCTTGAATGTTTTCCACACTGTGTGGCTCTTTTTGTTCTTTATTTTAATTCCATTGCAAGCTCCCTTTACCTGATTGACATCGGATTGATATTGCTTGTGCGCTTATACGTTAATGTGGTCGACATTTTTCGGATAAGAAAATATTGTATGCTTCGTTGTTCTTGTTTAATTTCCTGTTGCTCTTGATCGTAGGGCTCTCGCATGGAGATTTTGGGCTTTAATGATGCCATTCATCGTGGTGAATGTTTGGAACTGAAATGCAAATAATAGTCCAGATATGTAGTAAAGATTTATGATGATTTATAGTAGGAAAATTTAGGATATGAAGTTTAGTATGTTTAGAGCTGACTTTTTGTGGAGGAAATGATTGTCCGTTCCTCCATCTTCTTCTTCTCCCGTCTTTGTACTTTGTCAAATCTGAATAAAAATAATTTAGTTGATCACTCCGAAGTTCCTGTATTTTTACTATTGGCCTCAAATCATCAAGAAAAATCTTCATCTCTTTCTTCAATTAGATCACAGTCCCCACCAAGGCTACTGTGGCGTACAAAACAGTAGACTCCACAATTGCCACTGTAGTTGCCGCTATTTTTTCTCCATGATTGTCGCCACAGTTGTCGCCATGGTTTCCACCACGGTTGCCCCTGACACTCATATGAAGTTCAAGAATTTCTGGGAGGAGCAGTATACCAACATCCCCGTCATCTGATTTGGGTGTTGAGGAGTTTTCGTCATAGTATTTTTTTGAGGGAGAGATTAGCAGCCGGTAAGCCCACATCTCTCCTCGGTCTGATTTAGGTGATGAAGAATTTTGGTGAAACAATTACCCCGAGGGACAATAATAGCATGTGGTGAACCCATCCCCCCACTTTGGAGAAACTTATAGTATTTTTGTATTAAAATTCTGCGTCATAGAGTGATTTGCAAAAATTGAGATTATCTCAAGATGAATATATAATTTTTTTTTGAATCGGTTTCACTTGTCCAACTGTATTCAAGTTAAACTATCGTACAATTGGACTTAAAAGATGAGTCGAGTGTCCTTCTCGACTCCAAGTTAAGTTGGACGAAGTTTCAATATGTTTTTTGTGGTGAGGTGTTTTAAATAAATTAAAAGAAATAACACTATGTACAAGACATTCTATGGAAGGCTGAAGTTGTTGTTTGTAAGATATATTGTTTGAACAACTTAGCTGCTCCACCAACTAAATGTCTTCCCAGGACCGGTTTCAATATCAATGTAGGAAACATGCGATTGATTTGTTTGTAATTATGCAACCAAATGGGAAAACATTGTTTTGTATGAAATTTTGTCTCATATACTTATAATATTATGTCTTGGCATTGTATTTTATATTCCACCAAATGATATGGCCATTTTAAATAAATGGAAATGCTTTAGGAGATAATATAAGTACTAATTGTATGCCAAGAGATTAATATTACCTATTATATATGTAGTTGCTAGATGATTGTATTATGTCCCAAAAATCACAAAATGATCATTACCAAATAAAAAAACAAAATACAGTATATATTTGGGTAACAAAAATATAAATGAAATCTAATCTTTAAATAAAAATTTTGCTTCTGAATAATAGAATTTCTTTTCGAGTTCTTCCATCTTTTTCTGATCCCCTCATGTGTGTTTGTTATAACTCAATAAAAACGATTTAGGGTGATCTCTCTTTAGTTCATGTAATTTTTTAGTGTCTCAAATCAACAGTAAAAATCACATCTGCCGCATCAGATAAAAAGCTAGGTAACGGTCTCTAATGCAACCCCCACATTCCCTTGTCCGATTTGGGTGTTGAGGAATTTTCATGACAGTATTTGCGTGAGGTGGAATATTAGCATACAGTGAACCCCACATCTCCCTCATCGGATTTGGCCACCAAATTTAACTATCGGATAATAGAATTCCTTCTTGATTTCTTCCTTCTTTTTCTCCTACTTCCCTCTGCCAAATCAAAAATAAATGACAAAGTTGATATCTCTCTAATTCATGTATTCCTTCCATTACCGACAAATGAGCATTTAAAATCTACATCTGTTGCATCATATAAAAAATTTCTACTTCAGTTATCTTACGGTTCCCATTGCCACTCCCACCATGGTGAACCAACATCCCCGCCGTCTGATTTAGGTATCAGATTTTTTAATTCCTTCTCGAATTCGTCCATCTTCTTCTACCAGTCTTGTACCTTTGTCAAATCTGAATAAAAAGGATTAATTTGATCTCTCTCTACTTCATGTATTTCTTCCATAAGTTACAGTGTTACCATGACGAAAAAATAGTAGCCTCCGTAGTTGCCGCCATTGTTGCTCCCAAGGTTGGCGCTACGGTTATCGCCACGATTGTCCCAATGGTTGCCTCCACGGTTGCTAGTGTCGCCTTTGCTAGTGCCCATATAAAGTTTTGGAATTTCTTGGAGGAGCAATAAACCAACATCCCCCTCATCGGTTTAAGGTGCCGAGGAATTTATGTGACTGTATTTGTCTGAGGTATAATATTAGCATGTAGTGTACCCACATCCCCCTCCGTTGGATTTAGTTATCGTATAATAAAATTTCTTTTTGATTTCTTCCATCCGCTTCTTCTCCCGCTCTTGTTCTTTTGTCAAATCAAAATAAAAATGACTAAGTTGTCTCTCTCTAGTTCAAGTATTTCTTCCATTACCCACAAAGCATCAGTAAAAATCTTCATCTGCTGCATCATATCAAACAGTCCTTCAGTTAGCTTATGGTTCCCCACTGCAACCCCCAACGCGGCAAACCCACATCCCCACCATCTGATTTAGCTATCGGATTATTTGATTCCTTCTTGAGTTCCCGTTCTTGTTTCTTTGTCTTGAGAGGAGTATAGAGACTCTTTTTAAAATCTGTTTCACATATCCAACTGTATTTTAAGGTAAAGTACCTTAAGTGTTTGAGGTAATGTTTATGGTCATGGTATGACTTTGTGTGTTAATATTAATTTTTTAGTTTTTTGAAAATTGTAATTTTAAAAATGGATTTGAAACCAAGAACGAGTTTATTGGAATTATGGTTTCAAATAAATCTTTATAAATAATAATTACCATGACTTTATGGGCATGGGACCCACTTCTAAATTTTTTTGTCATTGGTAGCTAGTAAGGAATAATGGCCAGCATATTCCCTGCTGAGGTATGATTAATTAGGTGCATTGACTTAGAGGGCACAACCCTTGAGAATAAAGAGATGTATCTCTTTTGAGGGGCTGGATATTTTCTTAGAGGATGTATCTCTTCTAAGGGGATTCATCCTTATGAATTATTTTAGTGCCACACCCATCGTAAACCTATAAATTCCTCCATGGTCTTACAAGTGAGGTTAATGCTATCTGTAGAATAATTCTTAAAAGTTATATTGTGCACTCTAAGTTTATTTACATTCTTCAAGATAGAGGTACGGTCTCGTTATCCCTTTTATATCAATTCCATAATGTATGTATAAGTTTTATGTTATGGAGAAGTTATGAAGGATTTAATATCTATTTTTATGTTGTTTATTTTGATTTATTAGAGATAAAGTTTAACGCAAAGCCTTATATTATATTGTATCCATGTAATACAGTTGCCCCATTTCATGATTAAAATCTTTGCCAAGTAGCACATTTTTAGCAGTACGTTTAAGGAATGTGAGTTGAGTCTTAAGTAAAAAAAACTGATGTTAGCCTACGAATTTATATCTTTTTGTATTAAATACTTGTTATAGATCACGAAACTATGTTGTCGAAGGATATTTTTAATTACATATATTTAATGTGAAAGGCTTGCACACTCTTATGCTGCCAATTTTGTTATTACCAAATTTTGTCCAACTTTATTCAAATTCTTGCACTAGCACCCGATTTGTGTCAAACGTGCAATACATTGTCAATGTAAATCTCGTGTTAGCACCTTCTCATGAGAGTCAAAATTCAAATTTTGTTAGGCGAAGTGTGTAATAAAGTTTGGAAAACATTAATATTTGTCAGCCAAAGTTCCAAACCCAAACTATAGAGTTTCAATACTGATGAAAATTTTGAATTGTCCTAGCGAAAAAAATATCATTGTTGGAATGTAGCTAGCAAGGTTACAAACCAACAAGCATTAATTCCCACCAAAATATTTGTAGGTACCAAAAATCTTAATTTTTCCAGCAAAAGTTTTTACAATTAAAAATATATATGTTTTATAGGTCATTCTAGGTCCTCCCTCACTTTTAATCACCAGCAAGTGGCATTAACTTGATAAAGTTTTTAAATATTTTTTATCTGTTCATGAAGAGATCATCAAAATATTAATTTTTAGCAAGTAATACAAAATATAAAAACTCCTAAAATAACCCAAATTCAATAACGCAGCAGGACACCCCATTTGGCACGCCAGACAATTGCCACTTCTTGTCTGTATGGTAAGAAAATTTGGCTTCTATGGCCGCCCTGCCGGCAAAGAGGACAAATTAACAAAGTCTCACAATCAATAAAAGCATTAGAAAAATGATACAAGTACTTTCTGATTTTGCTTCAAGGTTTTACATCGTGACGTGCCTGCATAGTTGGCGGTCTAAGTAGGAGAAAACCTAGGGTTTAGGGTTTACCCATAGAATAGGTAGATAATATTTTATTAAAAAACAAAAATCTTGAAGATTTTATCTTCAAGTTTATCTCTTACTAAGTTGCAACATGGATGCCACTTCAGGATGTAAATGTAAGGTCTTAGAAATAAAAACCCGCATTACTTATATCACTACTCAATGCATTAATGTTTTTCCTGTGTTCAACTTTGAAAGAAAACAAAACGCAACAAACTATATGTAGATCTACCATTTTATCTGCATCCAAACTGTCAAATGGTAGATGATGTAATCCAGACCAAAAAATAAGTATTTAAGCTACTGCATCAGATTTATATACTTTTACACATAATAACAATATAGCGTGATTATTGAAGAAGTCCTTCAGCTTCAACTTCGGGTGAATGATGACAAAAGTATTGTGCCAACTGAAATTAACCTTTCGTGAATCTTGAAAAGGGAGAAGGGAATCGACTCTTCTTCTTGACTTCTTCTTCTTGTGAAGAAAATTATATCCTTAAAGCATTAATTCTTCACTAATTAACTCGTTACTGCCACTTGCCATCCGAACTCGACCCGGATTACAAAAGGGGAGACTCGTAAAAGGGATAGGTTATAAATTCTCGATTGACCACTGTTAAATTAGTTTCATAGACGCCATGGATTCAGTGAAGCAGGAGGCCACTAGGGTGAAGAGATGCAGAGGCAATTAATTAAGATCGTCTGAATTGTTCATCATAGAATTGTAGCTTGATATATAGCAGCCTGGATAGAGGTGCATGGTAAATAATATTTGCAAGTGTGGATGATCAAATTTGTTTCAGCGGCGGTATGCTGGGGAGCTGGAGAGCCGGTGGTGATAGAAATATCCAAGTGGAGCCGCCAAAGCAATCGGAAGTTCGTGTCAAGATGTTCTGTGCGAGCCTCTGTCACACTTATCTCCTCTTCCAAAAAGGGTTCCCTCTTGTGAGAACTTGTAGTATTACTAATTCCAATTCCTTTTGATCATGTCATATTCGCTATCATTTAATTGCCCCTCTTGCTTAATTTTTTCATACTGTAATTCAATCGTCAGCCATTATTTCCAAGAGTTCTGGGTCACGAAGGTGTCGGGTACGTACGCTAGCTCTTTAATCTATTTCTGATGAACTGCTCTGCAGCTTATAGATAAATTCATCTATCGATGGTACAAATTAAGTTCAGGGTGGTGGAGAGCGTGGGAGAAGGGGTGGAGTTGAAAGAAGGCAACCTCGTTCTTCCGACATTTGTGGGAGATGACCATAACTTCTGCCTGAAATATTCAAGCCCCTTCACGGGCCTCATGGAAGAAGGGACCTCGAGGATGTCTGTCAATGGCCATAAGCTTTACCACTTGTTCACCTGCTCAACCTGGTCCGAGTACTCGGTCATGAGCGTCAACTATCTCGTCAAGGTCGATCCCTGCATGCAGCTGCGTTATGCCAGCCTCCTCTCCTGTGGTTTCACCACCGCCTACGGAAGCGCCTCAAAAGTCGCACGGGTTGAGAAGGGCTCCACCGTTGCTGTCTTGGGCCTCGGAGCTGTTGGACTTGGGGTACTAGTTTTCAATTCTTACTTATATTTTTAGAAAAATGATCTACTTCAATGTGTTACGAGTTAATTATATCCTGATTTAGCTGTTCTCATGGCAACCTCGTTGGCATATACCGGCAGGGAGACCGCGGTAGGGTGGCCGGGAGGCGGGGGGCCGCGGCAGCTAGGTGCGGCAGGGAGGCCGCGGCAGCTAGGTGCGGCAGGGAGGCCGCGGCAGCTAGGTGCGGCAGGGAGGCCGCGGCAGGGAGGCAGCGGCAGGGAGACCGCGGCAGGGTGGCCGAGAGGCGGGGGGCCGCGGCAGGGAGGCCGGGTGGCCGCTGTCGGGAGGCCGGGTGGCCGCTGTCGGGAGGCTGGGTGGCCGCCGTAGGGTGGCGGGCAGCGGGACCGCAGGAGGGAGGCTGCGGGAGGGAGGCCGGGAGGCAGGCGGGGGACCGCAGGAGGGAGGCCGTGGGAGGCAGGGCGAGCGAGACTGGGAGGGAGGCCGAGGGGCGCATGGTCGGGAGGCCGAGAGGCGCGCCGGGGAGGCCGAGGTCGGGAGGCTGCTGTCGGGGCAGGGAGGCAGCGGGACCGCAGGGCTAGACCCGATTGTCTTTACCCGAATAGCGTTTTGGTTTGCTGACTTAGCAACTGACGTGGATGGCCACATAAGCCATCCACGTCGGACTCTACTTTCGGACGGAGTACCGCCTCCGTTCCCGTAGCATTACTCTTACACATAAAATAGGAAGATAAACCCTATTGTACCTCTTACCTCAACTGCAACGAGGACACCACGTCACGCTGTAAAATTTCACAGTTAAATATAATCGTATGCCTATCACTACTCTTCTATTAAGATAGAAGTGTTTGATTCTTAATTGAAAAATGATATCAATAGATTCAAGACTCCTATATTTTATTGTGATGTTTTACATTGTGATGTGGTTGTCCACCTAGCTGCCTACTTGGCAGTCCAAATAAGGTTTAGAGTTTAGAGTTCCCCATAGAATAGAAAGATAGATCAAACTTTATCTGTTAGGTCAACATGAACAGTACTCCGTTTCTGCATATATGTCTGTGGTCCAGCATATGTGTCAGCGGTCGGCATCTACATCATCTATGTTACTATTTCCTAAGCATATTGTTCGCAGTTTCATCAAAAAGGTATTAACCAACACTTTGTTTACATATGTGTAATCACACATTTATTTGATATTATCCATTTTGGGTTCAACATTCCACGGTTTTATTTTATCTATTAAAAAGGCATAATCAACGGAGATTAGTAGTGCCTATATCACTATAAGTGGTATAGGGTTTTAACCAAACTCAACAGTGTGGTGGTATTAATGTCCAAACGGTTCCTTGGAACTGTATAATTGTGATTGAGGATTAATATTATGACATTACTAGAGTGAGTAGTTACTAGTTAGTCAAAATTAGAGACGGTGGATGGTTGAATATGTTTTTTGGGATGTATATGGCAGGTGGTGGAGGGGGCACGGTCGAGGGGGGCGAGCAGAATCATCGTGGACTTGGTCAAGGAAAAGAAGGAAGGGGCCGAAAGGTACTACGGGATCACGGACTTCATAAACCCCAGTGATAAGGCGCCGGCGGCGGAGCAGATCAAGGAGATGACAGGGGGAAAGAGCGTGGACTACAGTTTTGATTTGAACCGGAGCTCCGGGCGTATATTGTACTGAATCAGGCCCTGGAAAGCACCAGGCCGGTAAGTTTCGTCTTCTTCATTTGGTTCTGCTGCAATCGGCCGGATCGACACTTGATTAATTAATTAGCTTCTGGGTTGTCTCTGAGTTAATGATAATTAGGGAATCTGAAACTAATTAAGTTGAGGCCGTTTGGGTACTGGGAAAGGGAATGACTATCCTAATCGAATTAGGAGGTGAACACAACGTGAGTGTAAGCCTCCTTCACCTTGTAGCAGGGAATTAAGACTTTGAAGGGCCCCCACTTTGAAGGGATTAAGCCACGCTCCGATCATCATGTCATTATTTCAAAATGCCTAAATAAGGTCAGCTTTCGCCTACTTAAACTGTACTAGCCATTACTTGCATGAGGAGAATTATGGATCGTGAATTGGTTCAGGAATTGGACGTGGAATCCCTCATAACTCGCAGGATCCAGCTGGGGGAAATCTCTCGTGCATTTGAGCTGCTTAAAGATCCACGATCCATCAAGATCGTCATACAGATTGCTTAGAGATTGTCTCTGAATTTGGCTTGTGATGAATGAACTAAATTTCTGTTGAAATTATCACCATCAATGCAATTAGGCCTATCATTGGGTCCACACCTGACCCACTAAGCAACACAAATGCCCAAACCCACTACATAAGGGGTACCCATCAAGCGTGTTAATCCGTACCCATTAATTACCCCTAGTTCATAAAATCGGATAGAGAGGAGAAGTGGCCTGTGCCTATAATGGCGTGGTGGCAACCGGGATTGGTGCCCGCCACCTATGATTTAGATTCACTTATGGTAGACATTTAAAGTATACAACTAACAAAAAAATAATGTTGTTTTTATTACGCAGTTATTTCTCAATGATTTCACTTCAATACAAACTCTAATTTTCTTTCCTCCAAAAGACATGCGAGTTCATTGGGACCACCGGAAGTTAAGTTATTAGACTTGGCTTATATGAATCTGACTCTCAGCTTTACTCAAATTTTATGTATTTCAATATCATAAACTCTAAGAGCTATTGTTGTCTAACTTATTTAAGATGTTAAAACACGTAATACTATGAGTAATTGCTGATGTTTCACCAACTTTGGAGATAGTTTTCCCAATAATGAATGCTCGAATCATAACTACTTAATGTTGTTTATCAAAGACCTTGTAGTAGAAAAATGCAACTTCTAGTTGTGCATTGTGCATTCAATTCAACCCAACTTCATTATTTTTAAATGAAAAATGATATCAGTCATATTTTAGTGTGATGTGGCTGTCCTCCTAGCAGCTTAGTTGAAGTCAAGATGACGTTTAGGGTTTATGATTACCTATAGAAGAGGAAGATAGATCCAACTTACATCTTATCTCGACTGCCAACAAGGATACGAAACCCTCGTAGTGTACTCATATCACCAATTTCAGATTTTTTTTTGGTTTTCATTGGAGTTGGAAATTAGGAATCGAGATTAACTTTTGAGAAACACCCTACTCTAGTTGGACTCATGTGTACCCTACTTATTGACAGCAAGGTCATGCAAAAGAGTCGTGAACCCACCTAGTGTGCTAAAATGTCGAGTAGGATTGGACCCACTCGGCCGGATTCCAGTGGGATGGGACTCTAGTCAATGCATCCACTTTGTAATGGGCAAATCAGCCCTAAAAAGAACTTCTAAGAATTCTAAAAAATAACCAAAAATAATTAACAAAATTATCTACAAGTTGATATACAACTTTCCCCTGAAAATAAAATAAATAAAATGTTTTTCCTTAGTGTCTAAGTAGATGGAGTTGAATGCATGAGGTGTCATACAACCATGACTGATAATTCTAACTAGAGGGCTCTAATATTTAAAAATATAAACATTTTCCTTTTCTTTTGGCCACTTAATTCAAGTGAAATATCTCCAATATGCTCAAATAGTAACTTGGGCAACCAAATAGAGTTAGATTTCTCAATTACTTGTGCACCAAATCAAAGTGGTTGATAAGATGTCTACATTAATTTCGAATTAAACCAGAGCCGTTTGACACCATAGATTATTTAGGCATTTAATGTTGATAAATTTATGGCCTTGAAGTCCTAAACAAACTAGATGGCTAGCATATATTTTCCATTAGTGTCATAAATTATAGGGTGTCCTTTTAAATGTTGTAGTTTTTATGTATGTTCCTCTAAGAATGTCTTATTCCAATTTTTTCTTGTTTAACCTATTATGTTATGTTGGTGTAATTTTGCAAGGCAAAAAGTATTCAAATATTATCTACCTATTCTATGGGTGAACCCTAAACTCTAGGTTTTCTCTTACCTACACCGCCAACTATGCAGCCACGTCATGATGTAAAACCTCAAAGTAAAATCAGAAATTACTAATATCATTTTTCTTTTTTATAAGTAGGCTCGGCGAAAAAATTATGTGCAATACAATTTCTCAAAATGTTATCTGAATACTTAAAAGAGAAAGGTAGAGCCAAGTTGGTTTGATGAATTATACCTAAGGAGAGGCAAACCGCCTTCATATCTCTCATATACCTTATTAGCTATTAATATGAATAACAAAATTCACAAGCATTTAGTTGTTTATGCCATATTATAGTGTTATACTTGTAATAAAACTCTTTATAATATCTTTTAGCAATATTTGTCTCAAAATTAAGCTGCTACTTGTTAGTAATCAAATTATTGACTTGAGCAAAAAATACAGTTTGCTATAAAAATGAAGAGTAATGCTAGCTGCACCAGGGCCAGAATACCTATCCGACGTATATGACGTAACCCACCAATAGGAAAACTTAACAAGCTAATAAGATATTTTTTATTTAAAAAATCCTAAATTTTAAAAGATAAACCCTGGGCAACTATGTATAGGATGTGTTGGTTACGTCATGCACGTCATATGGGTAATGTACATAGTAGCTAGCATTTTCAAAAAATGAAATCCAAGTTTGAAATGTAAAAGTCAAACACGCCGGTGATTGGTATTATAAGTAAATCATGCGAGGCTTGCTTCATTGTTAAAATAAATTTTCCTGAATTTATAATGGGTTTAAAAGATATGAAATTGAATCTCTCATACTTATTAAAAAAAGGCATAAAAGCATGCATGGTACAAGGTTTCAAATTGATAATTATACATCATACCGAATTTACTAAAGTAACCTTAACCGTAAGTAATCAGTTACCATGTGCACCATGTAGATTAGATCGAATAATTGGAGGGAACATTATTTGTTGTAATTTCTTTAAAATATATATTATGAGATTGGTTTGCCGGCTTTGTAACTAGATCAAAAGGCAAGACATTTAATGTAAGGAGCTTAATAGTGTGCAATCTTATAATTTTACCCAGATGGGTTTAGTAAAAAGGGAAAAAAAAAAAGCTCACGTCAGTGTGGGAGGGACACAATCCAATGGCATAATTATTTTTCAAATATTACAAAGGAATTTATTTTTAATAAGAAAAGTTAGTTAATTTTTTATAAAAAGGGGTTGAAAGGAATTACTTTTGTCAATTAGATATAGTGACAGCTATAAAGGATATTTTAGATTTCCTAAACATTGCCCAAAGTGATGTGTGTGACCACAACGTTTTTGGTGTATAGAATAAGCCTCTCACTCCTTTCTTATATAAAAGAAGAGTTGGAACCCGAGGGTAACTATTTATACCATAAAATAGGATTACTGTGGCAGTCTTAGTCATCCACATATATCTTAGCATATTTTACATTTTTAAGTTATTAGTTGGCTTTACTAAAAGTAGGAAGAAAAAATGAACAGATTGAGGGAGAATGAGCTCCTGTTAGTTTCATGGAGGAGAAGATTCAAATAAAAGATTGTCTCACCTAATACTGGCATATTTGCTTCTTCGGGGCTCAAATTGAATGGAGAGAGTTGTTTGTTTGAGATAAATAATAAAAATAAAATATATGAGTTAGTTTTGTATTTATGAGGGAGTTCCAGTATCGGTTCCTAACTTCATATATTAATATGAAATTTACCTCTAAGCCTCACGTAGAGAATATTATTCTTAAATTTTCACCAAAATGATATCTAACTAATAATGCACAAAAATACAAAATTTATGATTTCTATCTAAAGATGAAAGTGACTCTTGTAATATACTTTAAGACGGAGGTACCCATAAGTTCCACTATATACATGATAATGTGGCCTATCTTAATTGAATAACACAATATTCCATTGAAGATTAATATGACTATTCTTTTATGTGAGACAAAGTATTTTATTAGTGTATGTTTTTATCTAATTTTTATTTGATAAATTAAAAATTTATTCCCTTAAAACAAATATTCGCCCATATGACTGCATAATGAAAAATAATTGTTAAAACTAGAAGGATTCTTCCTCCCTCTTCTTTTTACATATATATGTGGGGATTGGGGAAGGATCTCTTCTCATAAAAATAGTTAACTGGCTACATAAATAAGATAATTCTATGCTATATTGCTATGAGTCATGTGCAGTAGGATTAAATGCTTTCATTTTTAATGAAATGCATTAATTTATTAATTTATTAATTAATTATTTAATTTTTTATAAAGTAACAAAATGGGTAATCATATAAATAAAACCGGATAAATGGTTTTGTGGAATTGGATAAATGCTTTTATTTGTTATGTAATGGACAAGGGAGAAACACTTGAAGTAGAAGGTGAGAAATTGAGACATCATAGAGACAGTTCAGCCGTTCAGTCAAACGTCAATCGGGGTCCTCACCGGCTCGCGATCACGAACCACATGAGTCTCGAGTCATGACCCCCTAGATTTACTGAATCGGCTGTTGGCTCTTTGGTGACCTAAACAGTTCCTAAAGCCCCCAGGGCATTCTTTTGAAAAGCAAGGGTTTTAGGTCATTCCGACTTTCGTCTCTGTGTTTTCTCCATTTCTTTCTTTCTCCTCTCCTGAAAAAGGGCGAGCCGGGAGTAGTACTCTACAACCTCTGAAAGGCTTGAGACTGGAAAGACCCACACAGACCCAGCTCAAAAATAATTCTACCTGCATTTTTGCCGCCGTTGTCTGAGAAAGATCTCTGCTTTGGGTTCTCAAATCTGGCAAAATCTCTCCCAATGTCGGCATTTTAGCAGGCTCTTCAATCGCCTGCTCTCTTCGCCTTCATTGCCCGGTTCCGACACTACTCTCCGTCTCGTTTCTCGCTACAGGCCGCCATGTTGTCCTCCAAGACCAAGTGAGTGCCTGTTTCCTTTAGTAGATCTGGTGTCTGCGTTTTCTCGTCTCTTCCTTTGGTCTACAAGGCGAGATCTTTACATTTTGTTCATGGGATCTTTTACATTTGTTTCCAACGATTCCGAACGGTGTTTTTTACTGTTTACTTGCTTCGCGCCTTCGATCCAGTCGCTTAATTTCGTTACTCGCGTTGTGGTTTTGTTGATTTTGTCTCGTCGGCGATGCTTACTACCTGTTTTTCTCTTTCTTTTACTTTTCCGCGTTGTGTTTTATCGCCGTGTGCTCTCCTCTTTCCCTTTTTCTTTTCTTTCTTGTTTCTGTTCAGCAGTGATCGTAGGCATACTTATTCGAACAGCACCAGACATCTGTTGCGCTTTCTACGCGTTGTTAACTTCTTGGTTTGTTTGTTTCGGTATAATATGCTTCGATCTTGTAAAAAGTTGTTGATTTGGTTTTGCGAACTTTTGCACGTTGGTTGGTATTTTTGCATTTAGCTTCTCTCTTCTCTACGGACTAAATTACAGTTTTCTTATCGAGGTGTAGCTTTCTCTTTCACTGCTCTCTGAGATCATGTGCATTACTATTTGTGTCTATGTCCGTTTTACCTTCTTGTGATGGATTTGGTCTTGTGTTAATCTGAGCATCGGTCTTGAATCAGAACGGGGTTGTCCGAAACTCTACCCAACAAGTCCACGCCTTCAACTCCTAGAGTTAGCAAATTGGCGAAAGGACCAACTAGATCAGACTCCAATGCTTCTTCTCCTTCTCAAAATACACGCCTTTCAATTGATCGTTCGCCGAGATCGGTCGACTCCAAGCCTGCTGTAGATCGTCGATCTCCAAAGCCTGGAACTCCTGATGTAAGTTGGCAAAAAAAGTCCTAGTCAATCTCTCTCCTGACTTCTGTCCAAATGTTGGGCTTCTGTGAAACTCAGTTTTTCCCTTCTGTTTTTTTTTTCTCTTTGTTCCTGTTAATGGCAGAAACAGCAAAGGGTATTGAAGGGATCGGAACTACAAGCTCAATTGAGTAGCGTTCAAGAAGATCTCAAAAAGGCCAAGGAGCGGTTAGCCTCTACAGAGAAGGAGAAGGCTCGTGTACTTGAGGAGCTGAAAGAGGCCAAAAGGCTTGCGGAGGAAGCAAATGAGAAGCTAAGTGAAGCCGTAGTTGCTCAAAAGCGTGCTGAAGAGAGTTCTGAGATTGAAAAATTTCGTGCAGATGAGCTAGAGCAAGCAGGTATAGAGGCAACTCAAAAGAAAGAAGAAGAGTGGCAAAAGGACTTGGAGTCTGTTAGGAGACAACATGCTTTAGATGTTGCTGCATTATTATCTGCAACCCAGGAGCTTCAAAGGGTTAAACATGAGCTTTCTATGACAACAGATGCTAAGAACACAGCTTTGAGTCATGCTGATGATGCCATGAAAATTGCAGAAATCAACGCAGAAAAGGTGGAGCTATTGTCGAGTGAACTGGGGCGAGTCAAAGGTCTTCTTGATTCAAAATTGGAGGCAAAGTCAAATGAAACCTCTGAATTAGTTAAGACACTAAACTTAGAGATTGATTCCTTGAAGGTAGAGCTTGAGCGAGCTAAAAATGCAGAAAGAAAGGTAGAAGAGATGGAAGTGGTTATTGATGCACTCAAGTCGGAGTTAGAAGAAGCCAAACAGGCAGAATCAAATCTGAGTAATTTAGCAGATGACTGGAAGAGAAAAGCTGAATCACTTGAAACTCAAGTGGAGGAAGTCTCTTTTTCAGAAAAATTTGCTGCAGAGTCATTAGCGTCATCTGTGCAACAGCTTGAAGTAAATAATGCTCTGTTGCTAGAGAAAGAATCTGAAATTGCCTCTCTTAGAGATTCAATTGGGTCTTTGGAGAATTCTGCTGTGAGGCATAAAGAAGAATTGGAAGAATGCAATCAACACCTTGAGATTGCCAGAAAAGAAGCCATAGAAATGGCTACTACAGTTGAAAATTTAAGATCTGAGCTTGATAGTGTCAAGGCAGAGAAATCACTGGCATTGAATAATGAGATGGCGGCTACTTCAAGTGTTCAAATCTTGTTGGAAGAGAAGAATAAACTTACAAGTGATTTGGAATTTTCGAGAGACGAGGAAGAGAAAAGTAAGAAAGCTATGGAGAGTCTTGCCTCGGCTTTGCACGAAGTCTCAACTGAAGCAAGAGACAAAGAGAAGCTATCTATAGTTCAATCTGAACTGGATAATGCTCAGGACCAATTGGAAAAGTGGAAGTTGGATTTTGAAGCTTGCAAAGAGAAATATGAAGCCATGATTGATGAAGCTAAAGAAGAAATTGAGCATCTCACTAAATCAGTTGAGATATCTCAGCATGAAGCTGAGAACTTGAAGACAGAATTGGAGGAGAAAGAGCTTAGCTTTGTGGCTTCCATAAAAAAATCAGAAGAAGAAATATCTTTTGTAAGAAGAGAAATGGATAGGTTGGCTGAAGATTTGAAGACAGAATGGGAAGTGAAAGAGCTAAGTTTTGTGAGTGCCATTAAAGAATCTGAACAGGAACTGTCAACTGTCAAAAAGGAAGTGGAAAGGTTACTTAATTTACTCAATGAAAAAGATGACGAGGCTCGGGCAGCAAAGTATGGGACTGCTCAGTTTTTACTCAATCTAGAGCAAGCTCAATCGGAGACAAGTTCAACAAAGGAAGTTGCAGAAAAGGCAGTGGCTGAAAGCTTGAAGCTGAAGGAGAGATTGCTGGACAAAGAGAATGAGTTGCAAAACATTACTCAGGAGAATGAAGAGCTGCGATCTAGGGAAGCTGTGGCTCTGGAGAAAGTTAATGAATTAACTAAGTTGCTCGAGGAAGCTACAACTAGGAAAATCGAAGAGAACGGGGACCTATCAAATAGTGAAAAAGACTACGATTTGCTGCCGAAGATGGAAGAATTTGTGGAGGAGAATGTGGATGGCAGAGAACTGGAAAAAGTGAAGGCATCACATGCCGAGGAACACAAAGGAGAAGGTGTCTTGACCAATACAGATCCTGTGGAACCTAAACGGGAGAACATGAATGGAGAGGCCCAGGAGGATGACTCCACTGAGGTTGAAGCAAGGATGTGGGACAACTGTAAAATCAATGAAAAGGATTTGTCGCCTGAGAGGGATGCCAGGACTGAGGCTGAATCAGGGCCGGAGCCAGAGTCTTTTGAAGAAGACATTGACTCAAAGATCGACGGGGAGGGATATGATCAAATAAATGGGCAGTCAACAGAGACAATGGAGAACGGTGGCATCTCTCCGACCAAGCAGCAACTGAAGAAAAAGAAGCCACTGCTACGCAAGTTTGGCAGTCTTTTGAAGAAGAAGACCAACGGAAAGTAGGCAGGATTTGTAGCGCAAGGTACTACCTTATCTTGTTTGCAGAATTACATGATCTGCTGTTTTCTCTTTTGGCTTTGATTTTTGCCAATGGTCTAAGCTGTTTGCTACATTATAAATACATGCATAACTGTAAATTGTAGCAATATGAGATGTCTGTCCATGATTTATCAGTTGTATCCTGCTTAATGGCGTTGTGTAATGATACTGGGTTGTTTTTGTTGCTCTCTTTTTGTTTTTATTTTTTAAACTCTTATTGAGCTTTTATTTGAAGGGGAATGAGTGGTTACTTTTGTAATTTTCTGATTTTGAAGTTTCTACACCCTCATAGAATTATTGACAACCATTTCCTTTCTACGCTCGCCAAACTCGTTAAACCTTATCTACTGTAACGACCTCTCTTGGTTACCCAAAGAACCCTTTAATTTACCAATTTGATGGTTACCGGCTAGAAAAGGACAAAAAAACTCTCTTTTTACATAACTACTTGAGTCAAAATGCCTTGAGCCAAATACAAAAATCAAAGATGAAGATCGTCTCAGATTATCAAGAATTTAAGCAAAAAAGGTAAAGAGTTATTCTCATGCATGTAGATGCCCTCAATCAATAGCTCGTTTCATGGAAAGGGTCCTTAAGACTAATTTGTTTAGTTGTTGTTGCTGCCTTCTACAGCAGGATGGGTTTATAAAATGGAGATGTGTAGAACATGTGGGCATATTCTGCTCTACTATTAGCGGATTCATGTGGATTATCTGTCAATTTTTGAGTCAACATGTGAATTTATACCTGGATTTGAAAGAACATGTTGAATCACAACTGTATATATACATCAGGCTCAATCATGCGAGGTCCCTCTGACACTTTTGTTTAATCATTCCTTTGCTCCTCTGGCATGACAAAATATGTCGGGGTAGTGCCGGATTCGTGACCATTGCACCCTTCCAACCTGCCAAATGAAATCTCATAAAGCATCCACATTAACTACGACCATGGCTTCCTTCTCAGAAGCATCGTTTCCCCAGCAATGCCCATTTCAAGTAACGGACATTACTGTGTGGACTGTTGAGACAGGAGGAGAACACATTCGCCGTTCAGCTGCAGCTTAGCGGTTTCTGGGTTGAAAGTTTATTTTTTCCTGCAGCTTTTCGTTCCTGAGCGCGTGCCAGAACTGTCTACCTATGGGAATGGGGTTACGTGAAGACTGGACATTCCATAATTTCCATGTACCCATAAAAAAACATTCTACTTATTGATGAGCTTCAGAAGCTACCGAGCACTTTCCTCCGCCGCTTTCTGCCTGGTCTGACATTAATTGGGGCATGTAGCTTCCCCAAAACGAACGGAGTGGGGGTGTCTTCTTACTCCAATCTTCTCTATGGCACAGTTCGGGTACAGAACAGAACTCCCCCTCATTGAAGAGGAGAGGCCAGTACTGTATGAGTGGGTGTTACAGTGGATGAGTCATGCGGATATGTTTGACTGTTTGGTTTTTTTCTTTTTTCTTTTTAGACGGTCTCGAAGTATGAACAACGTGGAGAGGACGAAGCGTCCTGGAGAGTAGTGAGGGGTCCAGTGTCCAGAGGGAAGGTCTGGAAAAAGGGTCGCTGGCGCTGCACATATCCCCACAGCGAATGTCTTTTCTCTCTCAACTTTACTGTCCAATCCAGTCTGCGGACTGCAGAGGTTCCTCCCCCCGACTCGACTTCCTCGCGTAGGCTAAATGTCTGACAAAATGTCCCCAATACAATAGAAACTAAATTAAAGCTGAAATAAAGTCTGAACGGAGTCCCAAATGCTCGTGCCTTCTTTAGGCTTTACGACTGCCCCCTCTCGGGAGCTCTCTCCAGCTTTCTCTCTCTAGCGCTCTCTTGCTTTCTCTCTCTAGCTCTCTCTGGCTTTCTCTCTCTAGCTCTCTCTAGCTTTCTCTCTCTAGCTCTCTCTAGCTTTCTCTCTCTAGCTCTCTCTAGCTTTCTCTCTCTAGCTCTCTCTAGCTTTCTCTCTCTAGCTCTCTCTCTCTAGCTCTCTCTAGCTCTCTCTAGCTCTCTCTCTCTAGCTTTCTCTCTCTAGTTCTCTCTCTAGCAGCTCTCTCTCTCTCTCTCTCTCTAGCTCTCTCTAGCTCTCTCTAGCCTCTCTCTCTAGCTCTCTCTCTAGCTCTCTCTCTAGCTCTCTCTAGCTCTCTCTCTAGCTCTCTCTCTCAGCTCTCTCTAGCTCTCTCTCTAGCTCTCTCTCTAGCTCTCTCTCTCTAGCTCTCTCTCTAGCTCTCTCTCTAGCTCTCTCTCTAGCTCTCTCTAGCTCTCTCTCTCTCTCTCTCTCTAGCTCTCTCTCTCTCTCGCTCTCTCTCTCTCTCTCGCTCTCTCTCTCCCTAGTTCTCTCTCTCTAGTTCTCTCTCTCTAGTTCTCTCTCTCTAGTTCTCTCTCTAGCTCTCTCTCTAGCTCTCTCTCTACCTCTCTCTCTCAAATTCTCTCTCAAGCTCTCTCAAGCTCTCTCTCAAGTTCTCTCAAGCTCTCTCAAGCTCTCTCAAGCTTGAGAGAGAGCTCGAAACTACAAAATTTATCTTGTTAAATGATTTACCTAACTCACCTTAGGAAATTACTTAAAACACTTCAAGATAGTAAGAACTCTCTTGAACGAATTCTTCGAATTCTAGATTACCTAGGTGAAGATTTTCATCAATGGTATGAACTTCACAATAATCAGTCGATTAGTGAAGTCTACGAAAAAATTCATAATTTCCTTGAAATAAATAAAGAAAATACTGAATATTTTCGAGAAAGATTAAAAAGATTAACTATTTAGTTAATCAGAAATAATTTCTGTTATAGAAATTGATTATTCTTTGCGGTAAAAGAATAAATGGTATATCAATGCGTGGAAAACTTCTTGGGATGCCCACTTCTATCACTGATATTCCCATAACAGAGAACTGGGAATGCCTGTCTTCACAGACAAGCCCCCTAATGGATACAAACGCACGTACCAACAGATTTTTATCTTAGAAATGACTTCTGAGATAACTAAAAGTTTGGAAGAAATTCCAGAAATAAATGAAGTAACTTTTAGTGAAAGTAATTCAGGTTTCAATGCATCAATTTTATTAAAAAATGATCAAATTGAAAGAATTGCTTCTTCAAAGTTAAAATTATCCAAAGATGCTATCTTTAGGATGCCTAGTATAATTGACAAAACCTTTAGTCATCTTACGTAGGAAAAATGAGATTTATTATGGAATCTCTACAAAAGAAATGCATATTGTCATCAAACATACTGCTGGTCAAGTGTATTTACCATTGATTACCCATCAGGAGATCAATAAAAAACTGAGTACTATACCCAGTGAAATTAGAAAGAAAATTAGCACCTTACATTTAGGAGCTGTAAAAATTCTAATTAAATCTGAGTTTCAGGATGGAACTGACTCTCCAATAAAAATGGCATTAATCGACAATAGGATTAATGACAGAAAAGACTGTATCTTAGGAGCTGCACAAGGCAATCTAATATACGGAAAATTTATGTTTAGTGTTTATCCAAAATTCGGATTAGCACTTAACACAAAGAACTTAGATCAAGTTCTTTCTTTTATTCATAAGTTTGAACGCCACAACCTTATGGATGAAAGCGATAAAATCTTTAGCATAACCTACCTTGTAGGATACGCTCTTGCTTCCAGTCATCACTCAATTGAATACAGGAAGAAAGAATTTATCGAAATAGAAGATGTCTTCTCAGAAATCGGAAAAGTTCAAAGTATCCCTTCTGCAGAACTTTCCCCTCTTCAAGATTCATGGAGTCTTGACATCTCTAGAAAACCTAGACTAAGTGAAAATCCCTCACTAAGAGTCTTAGGAAGTAAACTGCTAATCGGAGAATCCTCCAGACCGCAGATTACAAAACCTTTGGAAATACCTATCCAAAGAACATCATTATCTCTAACTCAGGAAGAAAGAGATAACATGTTAGTATCTATCTCTCGCAGAATAGATGACCATTCCTCAAGAATTAAAGAATTACTTGGATAAAATGGCAAACACAACTCTTCATGAAACTAAAGAGTTATTAAAAAATTTAGCAGATAACATTAGTATTCTTACTAATAAAATCTCTAAATTAGAAGATTCTTTTTCACAGGAAAAAGAAAATTTTGAGGCTATTGCCGCAAAAATAATTAATAATCTTTCTGAAAAGATCAATGAGGTTTTAGAAAAAATAAAAATTTCTCCTCAGACCATAACAACTCTTTAAAAGAAAGAAAGAGTCTTTGAAACTGTTCTAGGACTTCAAAAATACTCTCCACCCAACCACGGTGTAGGAAATAAAGATCTAGGTTCTTCCAGTAACTTGCAGGCCATAGTTTGGGACTGTAAAAAATGAGTTTATACGAAAAACTGGAAAACTACTTCTGGGATCATGCCCTAGATGATGATGACATCTTCATTGATGGTCAAAAAACCTCTCAAATGAATGAAGTCATAAAATTACTTGCTAAACCTAGCATAGAAGCAGAGTTAGAAATAACTCGAAATCCACAACTTCAAAAACTCTTAGGATTTGAATTCATGCAAATGAATCAAACCAATAAAGATTTTGAAAAAGATTCAAATTCCGGACCTGAAGAAATGGAAGTAGAAACAGGCTCATCTGGTGATGAAGAGCAAACCTCTACGCAACCCATAAGAATGTCCAAGACAGGTTATCATTCTGATGAAACCTATCAAGAAAAATCCCGTAGAAAAGGAAAAGGAAAAGTAAAAACTGAAAGAGAACAGTTTTACTCCGATTTACCTAGAACTGTAGGTGAAAAGAAAAGCTCAACTGAAGGTTTATTCTCTCTAAACCTTGATTGTGCTACTAACAGAAAAGTTCTGTTAGAAAGATGGGCTGCTCAAATTAGTTTACTCATTCAAACTAATACTGAAAGCTACACAGATCCTAAAGCTGTTCTATTACTTATAGAACACAAAAGCGAAGGAATTGCCAAAAGTTTCATAAAAAACACTATTTGGGCAAACCTAGGAGACATACATGGAATCGATTTATTCTCAAATGTAATCGATGCCCTTTATACTATGTTTCTTGGAATTAACTACTCTAGGAATAGAGAAGCAGAAACCTTTAAAGAAAGGGAAAAAGTCCGTAAAAGACTTATTAGGATGCAGTTATGTAATATCTGCTATCTTGATGAATTTACATGCGAATATGAAACTCTCTTGTATAAACTTCCTCAATCAGATTTCTCCTCTTTCATCCTTCAGTATTTAGCAAAAATACCTATTGTTGGAGAAAAAGCTGAAAAAAGATTTAAAGAAGAAGCTGATTTCCTTACTCAGCATTCTCTAGGTTTTGCCATAAAACTAGTTCGAGAAGAGATTGAAAAAATCTGTACTCAAACTAAAGAACAAAAGAAATTAAAGAAATTTAATCTCTCTTATTGCCCAGATGACCAAGAAAAAGAATTTGGTTGTCACAAGTCTTCTAAGAAAAAGAAGACTAAGAAGTTCAAGAAAAGAAACTATTCTTGGAAAAAGAAAACTAGGCGATTTAAACCTAGTAAATACTTTAGGAAGAAAAAGCCTAAAGATGAAAAGGCAAAATTCTGTCCTAAAGGAAAGAAAAATTGCAGATGTTGGATTTGCAGTGAAGAAGGACATTATGCAAATGAATGTCCACATAGACAAAAGTTTCCCCAAAAGGTTAAACTTTTACAGTCTATAGATCCGGACTATGAACCCTTAGAAGATGTTTATACTCTGGAAAGAGAAGTATACTCTCTAAAAATACATGAAGAACTTGATTCGGAATCTGAAGATGAGTCCTATTCAACAGATTCAGAATAACCCCTCTAAGAAAACCCTTCCCCAGGATATTTTAGAGAAAGAAACCCTACTGTCAAATTTTACAAATCCCAATAGTATTTACGTCCAAGGAATACTCAAATTCAAGGGATATAGACAGCTAGAGTTAAGCATATTTGTTGACACTGGAGCTTCAATGTGTCTTGCAAACAAATATGTAATTCCCGAAGAACATTGGGAAAATGCTCCAAATCCAATACAAGCCGTTATTGGAAATGGAGATTTCATTACCCTTAACAAGGTATGCAAAAACCTAAACATTTTGATTGCGGGAGAAATATTTCATATTCCAACCATATATCAAAATAGTTGTGGAACTGATTTCATTCTTGGAAATAATTTTCTTCAGTTATATGAACCCTTCATTCAATTTACTGATCGAATTATTTTACATAATGAAAATGGAGGAATAATCATTGGCAAAATGATTAAAGCTTGGGCCAAAGCACATCCTGACTTATTAAAGTCATTAAAGAAAAATTCAAAGGTGACAGTACCACCACCTGTGAATATTGCTCCCGAAAAAATTCAATTTTTAGGAGGGGGGAGTAATGATAAAACCCTAAAAGAATTCAATCTAGAAAACAAAAAATTTTCTGAAATTGAAAAACTCCTAGATAAAGTCTGTAGCGAAAATCCTATAGATCCTCAGAAATCTAGAAAATGGATGAAAGCATCCATAAAACTTATTGACCCATTGATAGTGTCCTTGAGGACATGTGAATGCACCAAATTACGAACTAGACAGAAGAAGCCATGAGAAGGTGAGGCCTTAACGGCGGTGGTTGAGCAAACCTCCTACCTTCCAACCATATCAACAATTTTTACCCACTAATTTTACTTTTCATTTAATCACTTAACACAGAAGCTACTTCTAATTCCTCTTCGAGTATTTGATTTTATTATTTAGTTGTTATTTCTGGTTCTAAGTTACTCATGACTGTCGGTGTTCTTTCTTTAACTTATATTCCTCGGCTGACTTCTTGTAGCAAAGACTTAAATATTAAATCTTTCAATGCATTATCTGTTTATGGTCCACTGCCGTATCTTTACCAAATATAATGGGACCAGTCTTTATGACTTTTAGCTTTAGAATACAATACTGTTTGCAAACATTTTGGGTACAACCCTGGTAGAAGTGGGGTATTAATATATTCCTCTTGGGGGTCTCACTTTTACAATGAAGGTTGTACCTAAAATGTATGCAAATAGTAACATATGCCTAGCATTACTCTTAGCTTTATCTCGGTGTATTTAATGGGTATTATCTTTTATTTTTATAGTCTCTCAACTTTAGAAGAGGCGACGGTTTTATTATTTTGATTTAACTCATATTAATGTTTTTTATGTTAATGTATTCAATTAAATAAAGTATTACTGTATATTATTTACATGTTTGCAAAAAAGTCTAAGTTACCCAGTAACTCTAAAATTGTATACTCTGAAAATATGCATGCTAGAGTTTGAGTATTTACAAGAATTTACATGAATTTGCAAGTTTTCCATATTGACTCCATTGTTGCCATCTCTATTGCTGTCTTTTTAAGGGAGTGAATGTTTACAAAATGACACCCAACTGATCTTGAGGCCAACTTGCTGGAATTGATTAGTGACAACGACAGAAAGTTTTTGTTTATCTATTACAAGTTTTTAGTACCAACCCATCTTCATTCTTCACCATGTAGCACGATACCGTGTTAGCAGTTAGAGCTTGCCTCGCCTTTATGATTTACTTAAGTGCAAGTAGATAGGAGAGAATTTGTGCTGGTTTTATGAATATGAGCTTAAAGCTTCAAAAGATAATTTTAAGTTGTACCAACTGATCTTGAAGAAAACGGGTATTGCATATTTATTATTTTTTTTCATAAGATCCCATCAAGATCACTTTTACATATCTGACCAGATTGTTTATTAGAATTTAAACATGCTTGGGAGATTCTTATGGACAACCGAATTAGAACTCACCAAAAATTATACTTCTTATACATAGCATGAATATTATGTACTTTAAATAAACTAAACTATTGTTATAATTCTTTTAACTCAAGTATCTCATTAAAATATGAAGCTAAGTAAACAGACAATCTAATTACGGTTATGCGTACTTTGAAGTTATGCAACTAAGTACATAGAACATATTATAGTTTCCTAGGCAACTTAATACAAAATTTTTGCAATCAATATTTTAGATTGGTAATAATCTCTCAAGAATCTCTTATTTAGAGTTAATGGTTTAGTAATCGAAGAGATAAGTATCTACTAGAAAACAACCCAAAAGGTCCATTAACACTTGCACACTAATAAAAGGGGACTTATGGTATATCAATTGCACTTACTAGGCAGACCAGCCCAGACCTTAGCACAACAACAACTAGGAAATAGGAATAAAAGGCTTCAAGTAGACCCCTGGCAAAAGGATGTGTACAAAATCACTAACAACATGAGTTCAATGTTAACCTTCAAATGGATTGGCAAATATTTGTTGTTTTACATCTTATATGGCTCTTTTTGTTTTTGAAGAGATCTTATATAGCTCTTTAATCAGACAAATTTTACAATCATATAAAGTTTAGTGACCGTAATTTTTAGCAATCCAACTTAAAGATACAAGATCTGCTATCACTTGGCTTCACATAAGGATGGTATTAAGAGGAAATTGACTCTTATGGACATCTGATCGTGACAAATATCATTGAATAAATCCCTTGCATTAATGGTTTCTTATGGGGTTCATGGTCAGAAATGTTATCTAAATGATCCGTTAGACTCTTTTTAATCTTTCAGGGGATTCTTATAATGGCAACCTCATCTACATCTTAAATACATTTATTCATGTATACTATAATAAATAAATTAATGAATAATATAGTACATATAAATGGATATCTTTATGAGTTTAATATGTATAATCATTAATCAACACAACTACTTAGTCTAGGATATGTATATGCTTCTTTTCATACTATTACATATAACATATTTTATTTAAATTGATTTTTTAAAGAAAAACTTTAATTATTTTTTCAAACTTTTTTGAGATTTTCTTTATATTCGAATCCTACCATTTTCCTACCCAGGTCGTTTTGACTCAAGTAGGGGTGTGACTGAGTCCAAGTTATCAAACTAAGGTTATAAATAGAGATTAAAGGAAAATAATGTCAGTACTATCATATTCTATTATGAGGCTTTACATTGTGAAGTGGCTATCCTCATGGCAGTCTAGTTGGTGTCTAAATAAGGTTTTACCCATAAAATAGGAAGATTAATCCAACTTTATCTCTTACTTAGACTGCATGGTAGGTGGCATGGATGTAAACAAGAGGAGTAATCAATGTTTTGAAAACCGAACCAGTAATCGAACCGATGGAGCAGCCGATTCAGGTTGAACCGGTTTAATCGGGTTGAACCGGTGGTTGAACCGGGAGTTGTATGTCATTAAAAATTTGTTTAGGTCGAGAGAGGAGAGAGTCGTCGAGAGAGGAGAGAGCCGGCGAGAGAGGAGAGAGCCGGCGAGAGAGGAGAGAGCCGGCGGCCAAGTCCCACCATTTGGAGCGGTTCACGTCAATCTGAAAGACATTTTTAAGGATATAATTGCCGGGGATCTTTGGAAGGTCAGGCGACTGGTTGTCAAAGATCAGACCTTTGAGGTCGTTCTGGTATTGGCCCTGCAGAGAAGTGAAGTAGATCATGCATATGCATAATTGAAGCGAGCAGAAGCAGAGACATTAGAGCGACGAGCTAGTCGCTCTAATGCTAGTCACTAGTGATCGAAGCATGCACCAACCCACCTGGATTCCGGCGCCGATTATAATTCCCATGAGAAAGTTGGGAATGACGCTGGCAATTGCCATCATCAAGCTCTCCACCACGGTGACACTTGCAATGAGGCATAAAACGAAGAAAATATAATGAACGATGCCTGCCTGGGTGAAGATGAACCATGAAATAACATATGGTTCCTGAAATAAAAGTTATCATTATCAGGAAAGGCATCGCAGAGAGGGTGTTGCCAATGACAAAAGCAGAAACACCGTAGTGACCGTTGAGCCGGCGAGAGAGGAGAGAGCCGTCGAGAGAGGAGAGCCGTCGAGAGAGGAGAGAGTGGTCGAGAGAGGAGAGAGTGGTCGAGAGATGAGAGAGCCGCATTCTATTTCATGACTTAGCTTTGTAGGGATTTAATTTAAACGGTTCAACCGGTTTCGTCCGTTCAACGGTTCAGCGGTCGAACCCAAAAAACCGGCCGGGTCATCCGGTTTTGAGTCTCTTATCGGTTTTAAAGCAAATCGAACCGTAAAAAACTCCGGTTCCGGTTGAACCCAGTCGAACCGGCCGGGTCGGTTCGGTTTTCAAAACATTGGGAGTAATACTTGCTAGTACCGGCATCACCACTCTTACTCACCCGATTGTTTTAACTTTCATTAGAGTTTGGAACAAAGGTACCAATGAATTGCTGGGATTGAAGACTAGGTTGTAAGCTATAAAACCATATTAAATTAGTAAATATGTCTTATTTTGTTATTTACGAAAGAACGTGTTTCAGGCTTTAGCAACCTTCTCTCTATATAACTTTTAATGGGTACAAATAACCACAATATAAATGTTAATCAAAATAAAAGAAAGATAAAAAAGTCCGTTACAAATACAAAAATTAAAAAAAAATGCTATATGCACTTTATATGCACTTTGTGCACTTACCGCCTCTTTGTAGCAGTAGGACCCACACCAGAAATATTTTAATATCCCACTGTTAGGGGAAGTGCACAAAGTGTATGCAGTAAATTGCATATAGCATTACTCAATTAAAAATATTTATTTTATTTTATTATAAATAATATTATATGCACTTTACTGTACATGTATTTTGTGCACTTCCCCTCACTATAGCCGTGCGGTGTAACATTAAAATATTTCGGGTACGGATCCTACTCCTATAGTACACAAATTACAGTAAAGTGCATATAGCATTTTTCTTTCGTTTATATAGTTTCGTTTTCTCCGACCGCTTTCCTCCTCCAGACGTCGAGACTGGAGACGCCCCCATTCTAGTATCACCTGCCTTGGTGCCGAAGAAAAAACCTCAGCTTTGTTCATTGCCGTCATCCTCGCATTAGTGCGTTTCGCCAACATGTGGCTGCAGATTCTTTGTGGTTTGGTTGCACTTAGATGTCTCCGTTACCTATTCTCCGGCGACGACGAGGTGTTCGTCGAGAAAAGTGTCTCCGACGTGATCTTCCATGTTGCAAATAGGTCAGAAATTTCGTTCCATCTATCTGGCTCTTATTTAGTTGCTCTTGATTGGAAACCCCATTTCGATTTCTAGTCGGTGTGTTTATTTTGGCGTTCTACAGAATTGAAAAGCTACGCGGTGGAAAAGTTTACGTTGGTCTCCGAATTCCAGACGCCGATAGTGGCACTAAGCAAACTATCGACATGGTTCTCGTTACGAAAGGGTGCGTTTCCTTTTGTTTTTCTTGACTTAAATATTCTGTAGCTTCAATGGAGAAAAAAGTTGATTCGCTTGAGGATTGTTCTTTAGGGTTGCGATAGTCATCGCGGTTAGAAACTTTTCGGGATCTGTTGATGTGGACAATACTGGAAACTGGGTTTTCAAAGAGAAGAACAAACTCAGGGCAACAAGGCATCCTGATCCGGTATGCCTCTAATCCTCCGCGAGCTGTTGAACTTGGCAATCTATTGATTGACGAGTTTTGTGCTCATGCTGATGGTTTTCCTGTTTTTTTTTTCGTTAAGCTAATTACACCAATTTCATACTTATGAGATGACAATTATGATCGCCAGAAGTAGTTGCTATATTATGTGCACGTACTGACACTTGAACTGAATTATCAAATCTGAAGTTTTGTTTAACTATCCGATGAGTCACTTGAACTGAATTTATCAAATCTGAGGTTTTGTTTAACTATCCGACAAGGCACTTGAACTGCATTTTCAAATATGAAATCCAGTTTAAATATCCTACGAGTTACTCGAACTGAATTATCAAATCATAAATTTTGTTTAACTACAAATTAAATATTTTAAAAAAAATTACTTGTGGCCAGTGTGAGGGTGGTTGCTGCTAATCTGGCTATGGACATTGAATCATGAAAAAGGAAACACTTATGGAAATGATTCCGCAACTCAGGAAGAAAGTCTTCTTTTATTAGCCCTATGAATTAAACAGTGTATAGAAATTTTGTATATACCTGGACTCTGATGAAGATATATTATTTAGCCCTATATATATTTTTGAAATAAATCTTAGAGCTTCTAGACATGTTTCACGGAAACTCTCATGATACAGATACCTTTTTTCGTATTCTAAGAATTAAATCATTTTTTCAACTACACATTATGCACATAAAAAACATCAGTTGCCTAAGCTAGTATGACAAGGAACTATAAGAATCTTTCAGTTTCAAATCTTGGATTTTGATATCTCATATATCTAGGTTGTCTCCATGATATCTCACTGTTTTTATTTATTTATATATTTATCCTGGTACTCCAGGTGGAGGAAGCCAGACGACAAGTTGCTATTCTCGAATCATATCTCGAACAAAGGGGTTTAAATCTGCCTGAAGGATATCTGATTCCTAGAGTTGTTCTTCCCAGCCCAACATGCAGGTCTATATCTAATATCCAATAGTTTAGTTCATTTAGCGTGAACAAATTCATTCCAAAAATTCAGTATGCTTTTGTTTCCATGAATATTTGGAGGTTTTTCATTTTATGCAATTTTATTAAACTTCTTGTGATGTTTATGTGTCCTGTTTCTGAGTGCAGTCGTTTTGTATTATAATGTGCTGTTTCTGTTTCTTCTAGACCCACATATGCTATATCAGGTCTTCCAGAAGTTATCACCTCAGATAAATGGATGGAACTTGGCCCTGAACCAAGAAGTGGGTTTTCTGATTGGATTAAAGATGCATTTCGAGGTGGAAAAAGCGAGATGCATGATGGTATTCTTCAGCAGCTTCATTTCATTCTCAGAACTGCACCAATGTGGGATAGGTTGGTAATTTTCATACATTCTTATAGTGTGATAGTGATTTGTGCTCCTTTGTCAAATTTAGGAGTCTAGTGATTATTAGGGCTGGAATCGAAGCGAGCCAAAATTGAACAGGCTGTTCGATCTCGGCTCAAATAAATAGCTCCAGCTGGCACAAGGTCAAGGAAAATAACAGAGCTCGAGCTTGAGCTCGCATGAATCAAGAAAGGAGCCTCTGGAATGGGTAACAGCAGGTGTTATAAAGTTAAAGAAACTTAAATAGCCCATAGATTCGGTTGAAGAAAAAGAAGGATTTAGCAATCAGAAGCCAAACCTAATAAGCAGTGGCTCTGATAAGAAAACATTTGATTTGTTGAAAATATTGATTTGAACCAAAAATATGTTATTGCTGTCAATGAACAAGAACCTTAGAAGAATAAATAAACAGAATATAAAGCCCCAAGCATCTCTTCCTGAAGAAATTAATAAACAAAATAAAAGGCCCTAATCAGATGCTTTGATTTGGGGAAGTCGAGTGGGATTTGTATGCCATTTGACTTCCTCCCTTTTCCTCGAATGCATCTGAGTCTTTTTGATGTTTGCAAGACATAGACGGATTAGAGCTTCGATTTTGATCTTGAACCCTTGCAATGCTTCACCCCAGCGACTGAAAGTGAGAGCTTGAGGTGAGAGTTGAGAAACAGGAAGTTGACTGTTGACTGTCGAGAGGTGTATGTCGAAGACTTACAAACACAGAATAGGAATTTTAGGGTCCGGGTGAAGGGTAAGTTGGGTGAAGTAAAAAGACTAAATAGTCATTGGACCGAGCTGGTTTGCGAGCTAATGAGATGACCCCTAGAAAAATTAGGTTCGGCTCATTTATAGTATTGAACTCAGACTCATACTCAAACTCGGGTTTGGTTTGAATTCGTATGTTATTGAACTGAGTTCAGTCCAGTTCAACCTAATGATTATGGTTGTTGGCATATTATAATTCTATCCATAAGTGACCTTGTACAAATCAGCATTTATATTTATCAAGCTTTGTTGTTTCAATAAAATTTGTGAAGAAAATGAATGGTAAGAAGAAGAGAAGCTTAATTCCAGCGTTGTATATAGTTTTTTATTAAATGATAGAAAACAATTAAGCTTATTTTTTCCACTGAACAGGCTGGAGCTTAAAGGTGACAGAACCATACTTGGGGAATTCTCGGATTTTAAGGGAGGACGCGAGGATATGCAGTCCCTAAGAAACGTGAGAAGATCAAAAATTGGTCATTTGACAGTCCAGAAGTCATCTATTTTTGGAGTTCTAGGTAAAGCTGCCATCAATTTGTATAGTTATCAATTGTTTAGTAGAGAACTAAGAATGCAGTGGTTGATAAAATCAGATTCAAGATAAAAACGACACATAAATAGATACGAGTATGGAGGTATTGTGGAAATCCTAGTATAACCCTATTAATCCTTTCTTTGATTATGGTGTTTTCTGGTGCAAGTGTACTTGAGATGTTATTGTCTGAAGCAGAGATTGTTATTTTCTGGGAGATTGCTCTCTAGAATTTGATTTATTTGGCTCCTAAAACATTATTAAATCTTCATATGGCATATATGTGGTTTATTGTGAAAAGTTGCTAGAAAATTAAATGTCTCACTGAGATTATAAACTGTATGACATGATTACAAGATTATTGGAGATGAAGCTGCACTGATGACTAATTTCGTTATTATGTTTAACTGGTAGTTTTGCGCCTAAGCTATTGATTATTGTTGTTTACGAGTTTATCATAAATCCATATACAGGCAGATCAGTTGTTCATGTATTATATTCTCCCCGCGATTATCGAACTGAAGGGACTTCTACTCCTGAATGGAAGGAAGCAACTGTGAGATCAAGCTCTGAGGTTCTATTTCAGCCTATTGATGCAAAAAAGCCCAAAAAAATTAAACTATCTTCTGTTGTCTCAATGTCTTTCAGCACTTAATAAATGGTAAGGCCTACGGAGTACTCAACTATTAAAAGGGATTTTTTCCTTTTTTTTATTGGTTAGAAACCCTCATTTTTTGTTATTCAGTAGCCTTATAAGACGTGTGCCACCATGTATGTAGAGCACAAACAAAATAAATAACAAAAGCAATGCTTGTATATGAGTTCTCAGGGCTCATAGTCGAGGAGCTATCTGGTAATTCTTCTCCACTTTGATGTCTTTTTCCGTGTCCATTTCCTGTTGTTGTTGGTTTTAGTTGTAGTTGAACTGATTGATTATACAACAAACTTAGCATCCTTGAAATTGTACCTTTAACACTGAATTTATTTGAATAATGCCATTTATCTACTCGTTGATACAGGGAACAGCAGATTTAATTTGGACATGCTTCAAGATATCCCTTCTACTGCATCATACCATATGACAGATATATGAGGAAAGCACGAAACAAGTGATTCTGTACTGTAAATTTTGTAAGTTCCTTTGAAGTAATAATGTAGGTTTTCTTTGTCATCTGTCTAATGCCTTTTGTGGCCATATGGTTGCTAAAATGGTGTTCTGGGCGGATATTCACCTCGACCTCTCCCCCTACCTGCCAACCTCACCTCCGTTTTTACCTCACTCCCCCCTGCCTTTTCCAGGATATGTATTTTAATAAGCAAAACCTTTCAAAAAAGGAAAACAATGGTTCATCCACATTTTTGTTTGGTGGTTCAGCTCTTTCTTGTGTTCTCTGTGCTAACAACATTGCAGCCGAACCCAATTGAGAATTTGGTGGGTTTCCCTCTTAATATAAATAAAACAATCCTGCTACCATGCAAAATATGAAGAGAACATCAGTATTGCTCTAGCTGTAAAAGTTTCATCTATTAAAAAATAACAAAAAAAATAGAAAAGGAGAAGATATAAATTCTTCATAGCAACAGTTAAATTATCAAATTTATCAAAAATAAAAATACAATTTTTTTTCATTAAACCAGTAAAGAGATTTTCAAAATAGATAAAGAAAGCTATTGAAACTCCAGAATTGTTGAACAATGAATGATAAAACAAAATGATGAATAAAAATGTCAATGTAGTATTTAGGGATGAAAATATTACTATGTAAAGGGAACAGAATAAATGTAAGAGCACATGGGAATTTGAAATCGATCAGTGGATGGGTGAGGGAGACATAAAGAAGCCAGCGATGGAACTTCTACTAAAGAAGCCAGCTTTTTCTCTATAGAAATTATAATTTCTGGGTTTGTTAACTTAATGGCTGGGCTTTTCTTTCCAAAACTTTCAATTATTACTTATTATACCAGCTGAAGTTAGCTAATCCTTCGTACCTTTACATGACACTTAGTGTACTTCTCGGGTTGGGCCGAATCAATTCCCCTAGTGATCTGACGTGATACCAGCCCAAGGGTCCACTCATCAATTGAATGAGACTTCCTATTGGGGTACTTATTGCAAGTCCCCAACCTTTTGATTTGGGCTTGATTTCTTTAGTACAAACCCAAATATGAAAATTTATGATACATCATGTAGTACTAGCTCATGTGTTTGATAAGGCACATTTTCTAGTGCAAGATATGGCAAAGAATTCTTTATCCATGGGGTTTTCTTCCAATTAGACCACTCAAAGTCTGGATGAATAGAAGTTCAATTGCAAAACTAATTTTAACAAAAGTTCAGTTTGCATGTAATAGTTTCTATCTTTGTTCTAACATTCACACTACAACAAGCTCTAAAACAGCTTCTCACTTCTGAGATGTGAATTAACAAAATAAGTAAAGAAATAAGACTGGATGCTTTCTCAACTTGTATTCGTGTTATTAAATCTATGGTTTGGAACACTTCGTTCCTCTACAAGATATGCTTGGGAAAGAATGCATTCTGTGTTCTGAATCAGTTCTCGACCCCGGGAAGCCATTAAATCCGGGCAATGGTATGATGCAACCAGGATTAAGCTGCAGGATTCACCCACTTGGGGGAATGCGAGGAGTAAGCCATTAAATCCAGACATTGGAGTCGATTCAAATTTGGTCCTGAACCGTCATCAATTTGTTGAGCTTCTTGTTGGTGATTCGTTGCCGGAAGATCCCGAGATGGTCGTCGGCGGGGATGCAAGGGGGCTCCGGCGCCAAGATCTGGGCGAGTTTCAGGGCGTCGTCCGGGCAATTGATGACATGGGTGAAGCAGAGATACCGGCCGAAAGTGGCCGGAGACTCGAAGACGGCGAGATGGGCGTCGGCGAGTGCCCGCCCGTCCACCGTGACCAGAACCCCGTCCTCGTACATCTCCGCCGCGCCTTTCAGGTAAGGGTCGGAGAGGGAGGAGCAGGGACCCAGGAGGAGCCCCGCGTTGACGGAGACCATGTTGATTCCCCTGTCCATCGCCAGAGCCCACGCCGTCTTCTCTGCCATTGTTTTCGCCAGGGCGTGCCACAGCTGTTACCACCGACGACACCGCTGTTAATGTTTGTTTTTTTTTTGTTTTGTATCTTCTCCGACAACAAATTCGAATTGAATGATGAATCTCATAATCCCCCACCCCTGTTTATAATGGCGGAGTAGGAGAGAGAAAATGTTTGTGTTCTCACCTTGAATTTTCTGCAGAAATTGGGGTCGCTCCAGTCTCGTTCGTTGAATTCGGGGCCGGATTTCCGGTTCTCCTTCCACACCACGGCCGTCACCGACGAGGTGAAGACGACTTTCTCGATGGTTTCCGTCTGGGCGCAGGCCTCCAAGACGTTGTGCGCCGCTCGAACTTCGATTTCCGCCATGAATTCCTGCAAACAGCAACCCCAATTAATCAGTCGTGGTCCACGACTAGATTGGGCATCTCCTAGCTTCTTCTCCATTTAAAACCAGTACTGGCCCTTCCCGGTAAGGTACCAGCAGAGTCCTTCCAGGACCACTCTCTGCATATATCCCTCTTCATCTTTCCTCTCTCTAGAAGGTGAAAAACGAAAAACTCTTCTCTTTTCCCAAGTGGGAATCTCCCAAATTTTGTTACTCTGTTCGAATTTTTGCAGTGGTTGGTTATCTTCTGTACGTGAGTGGAAAGGAAGTAGAGAAAGTATACAAGAAGAGAAGGTTTGCTTTTCAGAGTGGGATGGATACTCACATCGTAGATGGTTTGTTCCTGAGGAGGCTCGAACGTGTAAAACAAACCCGAACAACCCTTGATTGCATCCATGATGCTCTGGTAATCAAAGGGGTCGGACTGGAAAACTTTCAACCTCCTGCTTTCGTTCGGAAACCCCTTGAACAAATTCAAACTCCCTGCAAAACCCCAACAACAGCAACAAAAGAAAAATAACAGAGCACCATCAGTACTTCCATCACACCAAAACTAGAAGGAGAAGCGACTGGAAGGAGAGATACAAAAGTCGAACAGATGAAGCGAATTTGTTTCGACCCATTAGTTAACTTACCGTGATTTTGAACCGCGGCATGAACCGTGTAGCCTCCGTGCAAGAGCCTTTCGACGAGCGAGGCACCCAGCGAGCTCGACGCGTCCATCACGCAGACGCTCTTCGAATTTTCATGGGGAGACGCTGCTTCAGGAGCCATTAGAGGCGAGAAACGGCGACAATTGAAACTTGAGAAGGTGTTCGACGATGATTGAAAGAAGTGGGAGAGAATGGTGTTGAGAGTGCAGAGACTCCTTATATATATATATATATATATAAATTGATGGAAGAAGAGGACGAGAGAGGAGCAGAGGAGGTTAGAGGGAGCTAGCATTCAAAGAACGTGTGAATTGATTAGTTGGGAGGTGGTTGTTAGATAGATGTGAGAGAGAGAGAGAGAGATGGGGGAGAGAGAGAGAGAGAGATGGGGGAGAGAGAGAGAGAGATGGGGAGAGAGAGAGAGAGAGAGAGAGAGAGAGAGAGAGAGAGAGAGAGAGAGAGAGAGAGAGAGAGAGAGAGAGAGAGAGAGAGAGAGAGAGAGAGAGAGAGAGAGAGAGAGAGAGAGAGAGAGAGAAGTCAACCACAGTGTGAAGAAGAAGATTCAGGGAAGAGCATTGTTGGAACTGGGAACATGTGTTTGTGCAGACTCTGCTCTGTAGCAACAGAAAATATAATAACTGGAACTTATTTATCTGGTTCAGATTCGCAGAGGCGGCCGGCCAGTAGCAGCAGTAAATTAAAAAGCTTGATGAAAACACCCAGATCCAAAACTCTTCCTACTCTCCAACCAAATTCAAACGGCAGAGAAACTTAAAGCGCTTCCGTCCCGTGTACAGCTAGCTAGTACCGTGTGAACGATGGACAACAGCTTGCCCAGAACGCTCCCAAATCGCTGACCCAGCATTTATTAAACCGGTACTGTTCAGCCAAAACGAAAGACGTCTTGAAGAAGATCTCCTTTTTCATTAAATAATCAATCTCTCGCTTTCTTTTGTTTCTTCTCTCTTTCGTCCTCAACTGGGTTTTCTTAATTTCGTGTTTTGTTCTTCTTCTTCTTTTATCCGAGCATCGAGCGAGCTTTCACGGTTAATCCACGCATGGGATGCTTGACACGACCCTTGTCGTCCGTCGTTTTCTTTTCTGGGTGATTGACATGAGGATAAGCGGATAAGGAGGGGGGGGTTTAATGGAAGGAAGGAGGAATATTCAAAGAGGGATGAATGAGGACGGAATTGTCAGAACCGAGAGAAGGGGAGCATCATCTGGGGGAAAAGAGATTTGTTTGTTTGTTCATTGACTCTAATTTTTTTACAGCAAGGAATGCTGGAGTGGAGGGATTGAGGAGGAGACAATTTAAGCACTAAAAACCATGAGAACGATTTGGCCTCTCCGAATGAAAGATGACAAAGAGTGGAAGTAGTACGACATAAAAGAAAAACAAAAAATTCAGGATAGAAGAGGTTGATAGATGATTATCTCCCCAAGTGTATAGTGGAAAAAAAATCCGACCTGCCGGATTCGAACCAGCGACCTAAGGATTATCTGTTCAAGACTACAGTCCTCCGCTCTACCAACTGAGCTAAGGTCGGTTTGTGCTATTACTTTCATCATATAATAATTTAAAGAGTTTTAATAATTATTTAACTCTTACTTTTTTTTGATTTCCACTAGTTTAAAGTCGGGTAGATCCATCAATCAATTACATCGAGTTCGATCGTAAACTGGGTCGACATGAATTAGAAAGAAAGAGCACCTAAAACGTCCCACTTGGCCAATTTAATTAATGGTTCATTAATAAGATGGTCATTGCAAAAGAGACATTTAGTGAAGCCTATTCATATGGGAATTACTTGTGCATTTTTGGCTTAAAGTCGTCCACGTTAGTCGTCCCAAAAAAAAGAAAAAAAAATCTTTATATGTACTAATTAGGCAATAATTAATAGGCTTAGTTCTTTGATAAAAGACTCTTTGAGATACCAAAAGTCCTCTTGGTAAAAGCTTGGTTTTTAGACATTTAACTCTTTCAAATCTCTTCTTTAAATAAATATTTACGTACCCAAAAAGCGATTCTTGTTTTTTCATCCAAAGAGTAGATTTTGGCCTCCAAATTGCTTAAGTACCAAACGCTCCAAACGCCCACATGTATATAATGTCCTTATATCACTCTAGAGAAAAGTTATTATGTCTAACACCAATATAATTTAAGCCCTTCTCAACCATCCAAGGGCCGGCCACAATAAATACCGAGACGAAGGAAGACTTTGGCGTTCACACGGGAGCGCTGGTTTCAGCAGTAGGCTAGCTGCATTATTCCACATCCACCACCTCCACTCTTCTTCATTAATGATGCGGCCGATTGACCTCAACAAATGAACAGACAAAACCTCTTTTTCAGTTTATCGAGGGATACCTACCTACGATAGAGAGAGAGATCCTACAGATTCCAAATTAACTAAGTCGGCCAGTTTAATTATAAGGCTAAGTGAGATGTACCCGAATCATTTGATTTATGGTGCTAAAATATTGTCTAAAAATTAACTAGCAGCTTCTAGTAGTACTCGATCGCTATTAATGGTGTAAGAATATTAATCTGAAACAGACCGCGCGTGTTACAATTAATATTCGGTTTCAGAGAGCTAGGTGGCCAGAGTGATGAGTCGTGTACATTGATCCAGCTGGGTACTTAGCTCGAGTGAACCACCAAACCATGCACAAAGCGACGACGGCCGGACAGTGACGGGGGCTGGCCTGCAGGGCCATGGTTGGCAGCTGGTGGTGCTGTCAATTGTACATGCGGAGAGTGTTTGCTTTGGGCCTTCATTAATGGCGGCAGGCAGGCAGCGATATGGCCATCGCCGACAGGATTCCATGCATGACCGTCAATCAACGATGATGATCAATGCAATCTACCTTCTCCTGGCTTTCGTGACAGATCATTCATTAATTCTTCGTTTTAATTTCTCTCTTTAGTCTTGCACGCATTAAAGTTGATCACGCTCTACTCTCTAACTGCAGCTTATCAAGTAAATTGTAAGCTTAAAAATTAAGCTACTGATTCTTAAAAGAGTGGTGATATGCCTAGGCTCATATCTTACTGCCAGGGTTTACCGGGACTGTCAACTAGGAGGAAGGACAACTACCTCATGACTTAAAGACTCACAGTAAAATATGGCAGTAGTGATACATAACATTTTTCTTCTTGAAATAACGGTGTTGTTAAAATTGAACGGTATCGGTTACAGAATAACATATGCAGACACACAAAGATCCGCAATTTGGATACATCTCTGACATAGATGCATAGTTGTTGCCTCAAATTATTGATTAGAAATTAATAATAAAGCAACAATTATGCATCTACATAAGAGATACCCGAATTACATCCCCTTCTCGGTGTGCATAACATTACTCTAAGTCACCGTGGTTGAACTAAAACGGGATATGACTATTCAGGCTCTACCAAATTAAGGCTACTCCTGACATTATATTAATTTTATTTTTAAAAATTGTAAGAAAATATTAGAAATATTATTACGATGAATGCACATAACAATGCACTAATATATAATAATAATAATAATAAAATCTTAAATAAATTAAATTTAATGGTACAATTAATAAATGGGTGGTACCAGCATTTTCTTTAGACCAGAAGAAGCAAAGGAAATGGGGTGTCGTTGATTTAGAGAGATGGAGGGAACATGTACCTATGAGTCTAGACTTGAATATTTATAAACGTACCTTACTTGTAAATATTTTGAACACCTCGAAAGTAATTGGGATTAAACTTTGAAAAGTGATTTCAGTACTGCCATATTTTACTATGAGTTTTTATATCCTAATGTTGTTGTCCTCCTGGCAGCCTAGTTGGCAATCCAGATAAGGTCTAGGGTTTAAGCCTACCTATAGAATAGGAAGATAGTTCCTACTTTATCTCTACCTATTAAATATGAAGATAGTTCCTACTTTATCTCCTACTTGGACTGCCAACAAGGACACCACGTTACGCTGTACTCACAGTACACATATCACCACTCTAAACTTTATTAGACTTGAAAACAATACAAAAACTTTGGCCAAAAAAAAAAAAAAACAAACGGCATCATGTCTTTGACGCGGTGCTAAATGTTGATATTATAAAAATATTGTTAAAGTTCTGACTTGTGGTGGCTCTCTGAGATTTAGGAGGCAATCCAAGAATTGGAGAGGTCGGAGAGGAAGCAATGACATTGGCTGTAGAGAGGTGAGTCATGAAGTAAATACGATGGTTCAGTATATGCGTGTGATAGCTGGGCTGGGCTGGTCCTCAGCAACAGCAAAACCCAGGAACAGGTCCAACAACAACTAAAGGGGTGGGCTGACTCTGAGACCACCAAGGACCAGGAAGACAAAACCAAACCAGGTGGGGCCAAGCTTGATGGTCACCTGGAAGATGAATTAAACCTAGAATAGATTAAAGGTAAGAAAAACAAGGGAGGCGAGTCGTGCGAAACGTGTGAAACCAGACAGCTCAAGCAACCACATTGGCTCAATAATTTCAAGCTGGATGGAAGGCGTTGAGAAGGGAGGAAATTGTCGTGTTAGCTATTCTATTAGGGTTTTTCTTTTATGGGTTTCGAAAACGATAGAGAGGGGAAAATATAAAAGGGGGGAAACAAGGTTGTATTTTTTTTTATGCTTCAGAACGAGTTTCTTCTTGTAGGAGTTTGGCACTGACTCGAAGAGTGCTTTATCAATACAAATTTCAGTTCGAAATTGTATCAACTGGTGCTTTCATTGAGATCTATGAGGAACAAAGATATTGCAGAAGCCATGAAAGCCATGGAGGCAAACTTCAAGAAGCATACACATGGCCAGTTAGCGAAATTTACTTCTCTATTGGAGCAGTACATGGCCAACACGGAGCAACGTTTGATACAGCTCACCCAAGTTCAAGCAGATCAATCGTCTACGATGAACCGAGCAGCAGGGGAGCGTGGAGTGGAGGCAGAGAGTAGCTGGATCGTCGGTAATCGAAACAATTGGGATTCACCTCAAGCAGAATTGAACTCCATATTGAAGAGTTTGAGGGTAGATGTATCCCACTTCACTGGAACTAAAATAGATGATTGGATTTACAAGATTGACAAATTGTTTACTCTTCATCGTGTGGATCCAGCAATGAGATTAGCAGTGGTGGCCTTCCACCTCGACGGAAAGCCATCCACATGGTACCAGTGGATGGAGAAGGGGTGAGCGCTTACTAGTTGGGACACTTTTATTACTGAACTAAAGAAGAGGTTTGGTGCTTCTATCTATGGGGACCCCTTGGAACAAATCTCCAAATTGGTGCAAACTGGGAAGGTTTCTCAGTTTTGGACAGAGTTTGAAGGACTAATGCTGCGAATAACAGGTGTTCCTGAATCTATATTTCTGAATTTCTTTATTTGGGGATTGAAACAGGAAATTTGACGGGAATTGTTAATGTCACCACCCCTGAATTTGGCTGATGCAATGACTAAGGCACAACTCTTTGAAGAGAGGAACAAAGACTTAGTCGGAAGACAAAAACAGGATGGGTATCGAACCATTTATGGAATTTCAAACAGAGGAGGTCAAACAGGGGTGCTGCCGGGACCAAGAATGGGGTACAAGGTGGCTCAACTTCCACCCCATTAGTACAAAGGGGTGTAATACAGCTTGGGGAATCTAGATTGCCCATCAAGTGACTCTCTCCGGCAGAGATACAGGAGAAACGAAATAAGGGGTTATGCTTCAGTTGTGATGAAAAGTACCACACCAACCACAAATGCAAGAATAGGGTCCTGCTAATGGTAGATGACAATGACTAAGCTGACCAGACCGATAAGGAAGATCAGGAGCAAGAAGAAGTCGTTGGGGAGGACGAAATAGAGGAAAGTTTAAATACTTTCTTTGATTCTATAAATCCTAGCATATTTCGAATTATGGCAAAGCATACTTCAGAAACTCTAGAAGTTCTAATTGATACTGGAAGTAACAACAACTTTATCCAAGAGGCTTTGGTGGAGAAGCTTGGGCTCCAATGTGAAACAGCCAGGAGGTTTAAGGTGTACATGGGCAATGGTCAATACTTAGTTTGTGAAAAGAAGTGTGTGGGAGTTGAACTTGTGTTGCAGGGAACTAGCTTTGAAGTTGATTTATTTGTTCTACATAGATGGGGATTAGATATTGTTTTGGGAATGCAGTGGTTGCGTACTTTAGGCCCTTGCTTGCATGATCATAACAAGTTGACTATGGAATTTCAATTGAAGGGAAAGACAATGAAGCTGGCTGGAAACACTTAGATTTCCACACGGCAAGTTACTTATTCTCAAATTAATGCATTGGTACAAGAGGGAAATTTGAGTGGAATTTATACGGTAGAGGCAACAAGGGAAAATGGAAAGTCTGAAGGGGCAGTCAAGGTTGAATTAAAGCCGGGGTTTGAAGAACCTAAGCAATTGCCTCCCATTCGCAATGTTGATCATTGAATCCATTTGCAACCAGGAACAGCTCCGGTGAACGTTCGACCATATCAGTATCCTTACTTTCAAAAGGATATTATGGAAAAGCTTGTAACAGAAATGCTTGAGTGTGGATTTATACGCCACAACACCAGCCCTTACTCATCACCGGTGTTGTTAGTGAAGAAGAAGGACGGATCTTGGCGGTTTTGTGTGGACTACCGAGCACTCAATGCTCTCACAGTTAAAGATCGATTTCCGATTCCTACAATTGATGAGTTGGTAGATGAACTCGGAGGAGCTACTTTGTTTTCTAAGCTAGATCTTCATGCTGGGTACCACCAAATCAGAATGGACAAAAGAGACATTCACAAAACTGCCTTTAGGACATAATGGTCATTACAAGTTCATAGTGATGCCGTTTGGGTTGTCTAATGCGCCGTCCACTTTTCAGGCAGAAATGAACCAAGTCTTCAAACCATTTCTTAGGAAGTTTGTTATTATGTTCTTTGACGATATTTTGGTTTACAGCAAAACAACGGCAGAACATGTAAAACATTTGCACGAAGTGTTTTAGTGCCTCTCAGATAACAGATTTTTCGTCAAGGGAAGTAAATGCCATTTTTTTTCAGAATACCATAGAGTACTTGGGACACTTGGTGACACGAGATGGGGTGAGGGCAGATCCGGTCAAGGTGAAAGCAATGACAAGGTGGCCACAACCGAAGAATTTGAAACAACTTCCTAAGCAATGACAAGGTAGCTCATTACGCCATGATCACTGCCCCTCTCACAGAGTTACTCAAAAAAGATAATTTCTTGTGGAATAATAAGTTTACTATAACATTCAAAAATCTGAAAGAAGCTATGATGGAGACACCAGTATTGCGGCTGCCAGATTTTTCCAAAACCTTTGTGGTTGAAACAGATGCTTCGAGTGTAGGAATTGGGGTAGTTTTGATGCACATTGGCCTTTTTCAGCAAGAAACTTGGGCCACGAATGATGGGAGCTTCGACTTATTCGCGTGAATTGAGAGCAGTAGTTGAGGCAGTGGCTAAGTGGCGTCAATACCTTTTGGGGAGGCACTTTATCACTCGCACCGACCATAAGAGTTTAAAAGAATTTTTAACACAAGTGATTCAGATTTCGGAATAATAACACTACCTTAGGAAGTTGCTGGGGTACCACTTTTCAATCGCGTACAAGGCTGGTACCGAGAATTCAGTTACAGATGCCTTATCTAGATGTCATGAGTTACATTCAATGCAAGTTGGAATTGTCGTGTCAACAAGTAAATATGATTTTTTAGAGGATTTGCACAAGGAGAATGAAGAATGCAGAGATTTGTTGTTGCTGCGAAAACAATTACAAGATGGGACTCATCAACTACGGTGTTCTCGTGGTAGGATGGGATATTATACCACAAGAACAGGTTTTATTTGAGCAAGGAATCTCAGTTGAAGACAATGATGTTAGAGGAGTTTCATGAATCCACCCACTGGTGGTCATGCTGGGGTTGAACGAACATATATTCGACTTAGTGCAAACTTTTATTGGGAAGGAATGCGTAAGGAAGTCAAGGAATTTGTGGAGAAGTGTGTGACTTGTCAAACCACAAAATACTCCACTACAACACCGAATGGGTTGTTGCAACAATTAGAGATACCAAAACGAGTGTGGGAAGGCTTGGCACTAGACTTCATTGTGGGACTCCCAAATTCAAAGGGTTATTCAACCATACTAGTGGTCATAGATCGTCTTACCAAATATGCTCATTTTGGAGCGCTCCCAACAAGTTACACAACCACCAAAGTAGCCGATCTTTTTTGTGGTATGGTAATCAAGCTACATGGGTTACCCCGAACCATTGTCTCAGATCGAGATCCCATTTTCACTAGTCAATTCTGGAAGAGATTGTTCGAAATTATGGGAACTCAATTGAAGATGAGCTCGGCCTATCACCCACAAACTGATGGGCAGATGGAAGTGTTAAATCGTTACTTGGAACAGTACTTGAGAGCTTTCACAGTGGAAAACCGCAAGCAATGGTATTCGTTCTTGAGGACAAGGTCATTTTTTATGGCGAGGGGAGTGATAGCTGGGGTGGGCTGGTCCTCAACAACAGCAAAACCCAGGAACAAGTCCAAAAATAACTAAAGGGGTGGGCTGACTTTGAGACCACCAAGGACCAGGAAGACAAAACCAAAGCAGGCGAGGCCAAACTTGATAGTCACCCGGAAGATGAATTAAACCTAGAACAGATTAAAGGTAAGAAAAACTAGGGAGGCGAGTCGTGCAAAACGTGTGAAACCAGACAGCGCAAGCAACCACGTTGGCTCAATAATTTCAAGTTGGATGGAAGGCGTTGGGAAGGGGGAAAATCGTCGTGTTAGCTATTCTGTTAGGGTTTTTCTTTTAAGGGTTTCGAAAACGATAAAGAGGGAAAAATATAAAAGGGGGAAACAAAGTTGTATTTTTTTTTTATGCTTCAGAACGAGTTTCTTCTTGGTTAACAAACTTTATTCAGTAGACATGCTTGTCAAAATCAGTCCAGAGTTCATGCAGTATAATCAGAACTTGTTTCTTCGATACAACCTTCCAGGAAAGTTACAATGACGACAGTCAGATGAAATGGTTAAATAATTGATTTGCTCTCTCAAACAGTAATGACTAACTCTCCGTGAATAACATCTGCAGACCCTCAGTCTGTTAAAACTGGTTATCTGTACCTGTTCTTATATCCCGTGTAACTACATGCTCCTCAGATATATTATATCTCTAGTCAAACGGGACTCACCAGACTCCTGTAACAACTGGTCATAGTTTCATTTTAACTCTTGATCTACATGTAATTATCTGTATATAAACAGCTAGCATACGATCAATACAATCACTCAAGATTACTGAATTCTTACATGGTGTCAGACGTCTAGGTCTCCACTTCTCTATCGTGGCCTTCTCCTTTATTTTTCTACTTTCTGCTTGTCATGTCGACCTCCTCCTCTGTACTTCCTACTGCTGCCGAGGATAGCCACCTGCCAATTCCTACAGTCAAAAACATCTCTCAAGAGATTTCTATGAAATTAACACCCGACAATTTTCTGATTTGGCGCGTGCAAATCTTACCTGTGTTGCGCAGTCACAACCTTCTCGGTCTCCTGGATGGCACTCTACCTCCTGCTCACGCCTCGCCTAAAGACCTTCCCAAATGGAAGCGGCTGGATCAGATGCCCTTGGGCTGGTTGCTCCAGTGTGTATCTGATTCCATTATTTCACGCCTTGTTGATGCTGCCACAACCTTTGCTGCGTGGACTACTTTGGAGGAGGTATATGGCATGGTGACACGTTCAATGATTCAACAGTTGAAGACAGAGCTCCATACCCTGCAGCGTGGCAGCAAGACTGTCCACAAATATTTGATTCATGTGAAATCGCTTGCCCTCGCTCTCGCCAGTGCGGGAAAGCCAGTCGACGATGATGATTTAATCCTTTGCACTATCAGAGGACTCGGCTCTGAATTCGACCCTGTACTTGCTGTGATTGACTCCCAGCCCACTCCTCCCTCTTTCAGTTTCGTCTCAGCTCTTCTGTTGGACCATGATACACGCCATCGGGCTCCTCCTCCTCCTGCTGCACTCATTGCCAACTCCAGCAATGCTCATCCAAATTCAGAGAACTTACGGCCCCCTCCTGCTGCTCGTCGAGGCCGTGGCCAACCGCGTCGACCTCCCTCCAACCGTGGCAGGCCCTCCGGAAATCGTGGCAGAGGCCACATCACTCCCTCCTCGACTCCTGACACAGATGGCTCTTCCGTAGTCTGTTACAGATGCGGCCATCCTTATCATAAGGCGAACAATTGCTGGGTGCCTCAATCCACACTGCCACCTTCAACTGCTCTCACGGCGACTTCTCATTCCATCCCTCCTACTGAGGACTGGTTTCTCGACAGTGGGGCTACTCATAGCCTAACCTCTGATCCTGTTGATGTGTCTGGTAAGACCCCATACTTGGGCTCTTACTCAATCCTCAATGGCAGTGGCAAATCATTACCGATTTCTCACACTGGGAGTACTACCATTTCTTTATCATCTGGTATTTCTGCAAAATGTCCAACCCTGTTAGTTCCACAAATATCTAAGTAATTGCTCTCTGTCTCTCAACTCTGCAAAACTAACAATTGGTCTATTTTATTTAAACCGAATTCTTACCTTATTCGCGATCTACAGACCAACCAGATGCTGCATCAAGGGCCTAGTAAAGACGGCCTCTATCCTCTGTCCCTCCCCTCCAAAGTCTGCCTCTCTGCAAATAAAACCAGCTCAGAACTCTCACACAACCGCTTGGGCCACCCGTCTACGTCAGCACTTCGTTCGTTGTCTCCTTCATTGCATATTCGCCTTCCTTCAAGTTTGCCGCCCTGCACTGATTGTTAGTGGGGCAAGAGTCGTCGTTTGCCGTTTTCTCACAATCCAATCCGCACCAATAAGCCACTGGATATGTTGCACTGTGATGTGTGGGGACCCGCTCCTGTCCCTTCTATTTCGGGTTTTCGCTTTTACCTACTAATTGTTGACGACTTTTCTAGATTTGTCTGGTCATTCTCAATGAAACGAAAATCTGAAGTATTTACTATCTTTCAAAGTTTTCTTCCTCTAATTGAAACTTCTTGCACAACTAAAATTCGATGTATTCAGTCAGATGGTGGAGGAGAATTCATTGGTGCAAATTTAAAATATCTCTTTCAATCAAGAGGGATCACTCATCGTTTATCGTGCCCTGGAACACCTGAGCAAAATGGCATCACGAATGAAAACAGACATGTGGTTGAAACAGGTCTTACCCTGTTATCCCAGTCCAAGCTTCCACCCTCCCTCTTGGACCTATGCCTTTCTTGCCCGTTGTGTCTTGTATTAATTTGCTTCCTAGTATTGTGCTTAAAACTCGACTCCCTTTTATCGATTTTTTAAAACAACTCGACTCAAATCCTCCTCCCGCGCTGCTCACACACATCAACTATGGCCTCACGCGATATTGCCCTCGATGCTGAAGATCCTGCCCACGCCCTTTCGAGCTGCTGGTCCCCTGCCCCTGCTGCCAGGCCGTTCATCAATTCGGCACCCCGCCTGTCCACCTTTCCTCCTCTCGTACTCATTCATCAGGGCGACAACAACCACAAAGGCTCCCTCTCGCTTCATACGTTCAACCCATTTCATTTTGTGGCTAAATTAGATTACAGAAGTTGCCCTGTATTTTCAAGGGCCTCAGATTTTTCCTGGCTACAACAGTCTGCCTTCGCGGGCTTCAAGCATAGCGAAGGCCTTCAACTGAGTGGGGCAGATGCCGCTTGCCGTTTTCAGCACTATGCAAATCTTACCGCACCACCACCTGATGGGGAAGATGTGGGGACCCGCCAGATCCCTCGAAAATCTGAAGTATTAATCACAATTGAAACTTCTTGGTTATATCTGTCTCAACCCAAGAATTATATTACTGAGAATTATAATATCAGTCAAGCTTCCACCCTCTCTTTGGACCTATACCTTTCGTATTAATTTCATGTCATCCTTTGGCTGCCTCTCAATGACGCCCATTTCAGTGAATTTCCACAATATTTTGGTCTCACAAAGGTTATATCTCGTCTCCCCAAATTCATTACGTACTCATCTCAACGAGTTTTGGTCTCCCGCCCCCAAATACCGCAACAAATTCCCAACAATTCCAGCAGAGTTAAATCCGGAAGCACTCCTGCCATCTAAGACGAGCGTGGCGCCCTCTTCATCCCCGCGCGCTGCTTCACAGCCTGTCGCAGCAACTTCCCACTTGCCGCAGGACGCCTCATCCCCTACTCTCAGAGGCATACTTCACGAAGGCCCATCACCAGCTCCTCCGACGACACACGCGTCATCCTCCTCATCTCTGTTGCCGCCGAATCTCCCCTGTTCCAGACCGATCTCCCCAAGTGCGCCCCTCTGCAATCGATTCCGCACACGGTGTCCTCCGGCAGATCGTCGCCTCTGCCGCACGCCCAATCCTCTCTCCGCACATGCATCAAGATTAAATCAAGCAAGGATTCCGCCCGCCTCTCCCCCAAATTTTCGAATGGTACCTGCTTCTATTACAACAACTCGACTTTCAGGAAATCCTCCTCCCGCTTCTGCTGCTCACACACATCAACTATGGCCTCCTGCCGCGATATTGCCCTCCGTTGAAGATCCTGCCCTTACGCCCTTTCGAGCTGCTGGTCCCCTGCCCCTGCTGCCAGGCCGTTCATCAATTCGGCACCCCGTCTGTCCTGCTTCCTCCTCTGCTGCGACTCATTCATCAGGCGCACAACAACCATCCACAACTTCAAGCTCTCTCACCCTTGCTACCGCCGCTTCGTCATTGCCCAAAACCGTTCCATCTCCGGCTCATTCAACCCCGACGACTCTTGCTACATCATCCTCAACTCGGTCTCACACAATGATCACTCGCGGTATGCGTGGAATTAAAAAGGCCAAAGCATTACTCTCTGAACTCTATCCTCAACCGGTCTGTCTCACAACTGACCTTACACATCTGCCTCCCGAACCAACACGATTCTCCGATGCAGTTAAAGATATACGATGGCAAAGGGCAACGGAGGAAGAAATGTCAGCACTATGCAAAAATCATTGTGGGGAATAAGTGGGTGTATCGTGTTAAACAAAACTCTGATGGAAGCATCGCAAGATACAAAGCTCGGCTCGTAGCCAAGGGCTTTCTTCAGCAACCAGGGCGAGATTTCCATGCAACCTTTTCTCTAGTTGTTCGTCCGGCCACAATTCGTATTGTTCTATCTATAGCAGTCTCTCTCTGGTGGACTATTCGGCAGTTAGACATAAAAAATGCCTTCCTTCATGGCGACCTATCAGAAGCAATATATATAAGTCAACCTGAAGGGTTTGAGGACTCTGAACATCCCAGTCATGTCTGCCGACTTCAAAAATCCTTATACGGTCTCAAGCAAGCACCAAGAGCATGGTATCTTAAACTCAGTCAGTACCTACAAAACTCGGGCTTCCATGGCTCCCCTCATGATTCTTCAATATTTATCAGACAGCAATCAGGTGCCACATTAATTCTTCTAATTTATGTCGATGACATTATACTCACGGGTTCCTCTATGATAATCATTTGACAGTTCAATGAAGATCTCCACTCCCATTTTGCGCTCAGCGATCTTGCACCTCGGCTATTTCTTAGGCATTGAGGGCCTTTTATCGTCGGATGGGTTATTTCTCTCAGAGGCGTTACATTATTGAGTTGCTCATGAACTACAACATGGCCAATGCCAAACCCATAAAACTCATATGTTCAATGACAAACTCTCCTCCCAATCAGGTGAATTACTCACTGATCCTACTATATATCGCCAACTGTTGGGCAGCCTTCAACATCTAACGTTAACCCAGCCAAATATTTCATACACGGTCAATACCTTATGCCAATTTATGCAAGCCCCACGTCAGCAACATTTACAAGCAGCCAAGAGAATTTTGCGATATCTCAAGCATTCTCCCACTTATGGCCTCAAAATCACTCCTTCATTTACACTCAACGGGTTCAGTGATGCCGACTGGGCTGGATGCCCAGTCACTCGACGATCCACTACTGGGTATGCAATTTTCTTGGGCAACAATCTCATCTCCTGGGTCTCTCAAAAACAGAAAACTGTAACTCGATCTAGCTGTGAAGATGAATACATGGCATTAGCCTCACTCAACACAGAAATTCTATGGACATTACATTTATTACGCTTTCTACTTTTTCGTCCGCCTTCAATTCCGCTTCTTCATTGTGACAATGGCAACACTATTTTCCTAGCCACCAATCCGGTGGTTCAATGTCGCAACAAACACACCAATCAAGAATTGGTTCAATGTCACCAACAAACACATTGAGCTGGACATCCACTTCATCGAGGAGAAAAATTACAGCTGGAATTTTTAAACTTCGACAAATCTCTAGCTCTGATCACCCAGCAGATATCTTCACCAAACAATTATACCGTCCACGGTTTGAATATCTACGTTCCAAGCTCAACGCGATGTTACCCCCTTGAGCTTGCGGGGGGTTGTTAAAACTGCTTATCTGTACCTATTCTTATCTCCCGTGTAACTACATGATCCTCAGATCTGTTATATCTCTAGTCAAATGGGACTCACCAGACTCCCGTAACAACTGGTCATTAGTTTCATTTTAACTCTTGCTCTACATGTAATTATCTGTATATAAACAGCTAGCATACGATCAATACAAGCACTCAAGATTACTGAATTCTTACACAAGTCTACCAGCTTTTCCTCTCTGTTAAATTTGATTTTGACGCAATTTTCACTCATGAGCTAGGAAAGAGTTCTAGAAAACCAGATGTATATGTCGGCACGATGCCATCTCCCACGTGTTAAGAACCTACGAAACTCTTTATACTAACAATCAGTTTACATATTTTTGGATTCTTGCTGGGTTTGTCGACAGAATCATCCTCTAAACAGCTTATCGAAGTGAAACAAGTGTTTCTTACTGATATACGTGATTGTGTACAGTACTCCCGCAAGTGTCACTGATGAAAATGAGATGATTATCAACTTACTTCATCGGAGAAAAATTACAGCTGGAATTTTTAAACTTCCGACAAATCTCTAGCTCTGATCACTTTCTGTTAAATTTGATTTTGACGCAATTTTCACTCATGAGCTAGGAAAGAGTTCTAGAAAACCAGATGTATATGTCAGCCTGATGCCATCTCTTACGTGTTAAGAATCCCATGAAACTCTTATAAATAATGCACCAGTTTACCATATACTTTTTGGATTCTTTAAGCTGGGTTTGTCGACAGAATCATCCTCGCAAACAGCTTATCGAAGTGAAACAAGTGTTTCCTTACTCGATATACGTGGATTGTGTACAGTACTCCCGCAAGTGTCACTGATGAAAATGAGATGATTATCAACTTACTGAATTCCTGTTCACAAAATCAGAAAAATAATGTAGAAAAGGGTTAAGCTTATAGAGTATACATAGTAATTAAGGAAAAAGATTCTTACCAGCTTGAAGATTCATTAGGACTTCATGACTGGCTCCAAAGTAATTTTTGAGACCAAAGACTAGTTTGATTCATTAGGACTTCATGACTGGCTCCAAAGTAATTTTTGAGACCAAAGACTAGTTTTATTCATTAGAACCATTTTTAAAAATTAATGCCTCAATGATAACTACCTGAGGGTTCGAAATAAGAATACCCATGATGTAATTCATCAAATCCAGCATGGATTGAAGTGAGTTTTGGACTCCTCCCACAACACATCGATCAGATTCAGGGACTAAATCCTGGTCAAGTTAGAGTGGAAATTTTTACTTCAAAAGAAATATAATAAAAACCACTATACAAAATGAAGACTGTAGCTTTTAGCATAACACAATGTTCATTGACAGGAAGAGATTCCTGAGTGATATACGCGACAATTAAGTTGATGTTGGAGCAGGTGAAAAGCTGTTAATCCTTAGGCTCAAGATATTTTGTAAGAGAAAAAAGACTTCAATAAAAACTGAATGCACCTAACAACCGTTAAGAGCCATCTTATTTCAGAGCAATCTTACCAATGGTCTTAAGCTTTATATTCAAAATTTCCGAGGCAATCGCTTCCCTTTTGTTTTGATTGCTTAAAATATTTTGTAAAAGAAAAAAGACTTCAATAAAAACTGCATGCACCTAACAACTGTTGAGAGACATCTCATTTCAGTGCAATCTTATTAATTGTCTTAAGCTTTACATTCAAAATTTTGCAAGGCAATCGATTCCCTTTTGTTTTGATTATCCAACAAGCAAAAGCCCCAATGTCATCAAATATTTCTTCTAACGAAGTGTGCATATCTAAGCTGGTAAAACGAAATAAATGACTACCAAAAAGAAGAGCAAATAAGCTAGACAGTAATGTAGCAGAGTTAATAGATAATTAGTAATGCGGCTTTACCTGCATTAGTTGCATTACAGATAAATCAAACATCCACAGCCCAAGCCGAGAAGTCGCAACCCCAGCCATTAACATCCATGCTGAAATATGACCATTTTGAACCCATATTGATGCAACACATACCACCAAAAAGCACCACTGCAGTTGAGTTCCATCATATCAAAATTTGGACTAATTTTCACACCAACTGAAAACATTTTTCACCAGCAGTGACATATCTAACTTAGATGAAAGTGAAAATTATGTGATCCAAGTTATACCTGAGTCCATATAGACCATAATCCTGTCCTCAGAGTTGAGATATGTGAATACAGCACTGGATAGAGAAATGTTGCACTTATCCCTATAACAGCGCTTACTCCTCTTGCTATTCCAATAACATAGGCAGGTATGCCTTTCCATTCTAGGGTAGCTGTCATCAGTGTCCCAAAGCTACAGAGGAAATAGTAGACACAAAGATGAGGCTTAGGAACATTGTAGTCATTTTGAAGTGTGAGAGGCATCTGAATAGACTGCCCAGTGCAAATTATTAAATAAGGAAATAAGGGTATTTGAAGGTTCTGGGAAAGACATCAACATGCAAAATAAAGGAATCTGGCCAAGCGTGGAAATTATGGTTGGAATGCCTTTGTGTGATTGTGAAGTGAATTAAAGATCAAACTGACAGATAATTTTGTTCATAACACATTGCAACCTGAGTTTGAATCATATACCACTAGGAAAATATTTCATACGTAGGCAACCTAAACATAATACCTGCCTTAGATAACCAAAAAGGTATTATGTCACAGAATTTATCTATATGAAATCTACCCAACTAGAATACCCGTAAAATCAAATGCTTAGTGGAGAGGAAGAGATTCAAGAGAGAAGAGTGCATGTATGAGTGTATGTATGTGTATGTGTATGAGACTGTGTATGACAGTGTGTATGAGCATGTGTATGAGCGTGTATGAGCGTGTATGAGCGCGTGTATGAGCGTGTGTATGAGCATGTGTATGAGCGTGTATAGTGTGTGTATGAGCGTGTGTATGAGCGTGTGTATGAGCGTGTGTATGAGCGTGTGTATGAGCATGTGTATGAGCGTGTATGAGTATGTGAATGAGTGTGAGTTTGTGTATGACAGTGTGTATGAGTGTGTATGAGTGTGTATGAGTGTGTATGAGTGTGTGTGAGTGTGTATGAGTGTGTGTGAGTGTGTATGAGTGTCAGTATGTGTATGAGAATGTGTGTATGAGAGTGTATGAGAGTGTATGAGTGTGTGTATGAGCGTGATATGAGCGTGTGTATGAGCATGTGTATGAGTGTGAGTTTGAGTGTGAGTTTGAGTATGAGAGTATGTGTGTGTATGGATGAGAGAGAGACAGATACTGCGCGCACACGCGCGTGTGTGAGAGAGAGAGAGACTGCGTGTGTGAGAGAGAGAGAGAGACTGCGTGTGTGAGAGAGAGAGAGAGACTGCATGTGTGTGAGAGAGAGACTGCGTGTATGAGTGCGTGTGAGAGAGAGAAACTGCGTGTGTGTGTGAGAGAGAGAGAGAGACTGCGTGTGTGTGTGTGTGTGAGAGAGAGAGAGAGAGAAAGAGACTGCGTGTGTGAGAGAGAGAGAGAGAGACTGCGTGTGAGAGAGAGAGCGAGACTGGCGTGTGTGTGAAAGAGAGAGAGAGAGACTGGTGTGTGTGTGTGTGTGTGTGTGTGTCAGAGAGAGAGAGAGAGTGCATGTGTGTGTGTCAGAGAGAGAGAGAGAGTGTGTGTGTGTGCGTGTGTGAGAGAGAGAGAGAGAGTGTGCGCGTGTGTGTGAGAGAAGAGAGATTGTGTATATGTGTGTGAGAGAGTGTGCATGTTTTTGTGTGTGTGTGTGAGAGAGAGTGTGCATGTTTGTGTGTGTGAGAGAGAGAGAGAGAGAGACTGCACATGCGTGAGAGAGAGAGAGAGAGAAACTGCACGTGCGTGAGAGAGAGAGAGAGAGAAACTGCACGTGCGTGAGAGAGAGAGAGTTCGCGTGCGTGAGAGAGAGAGAGTGCGCGTGCATGAGAGGGAGAGAGTGTGCATGCGTGAGAGAAGAGAGATTGTGTATGTGTGTGACAGAGTGTGCGTGTTTGTGTGTGTGAGAGAGTGTGCATCTTTGTGTGCGCGCGAAAGAGTGTGCATGTTTGTGTGTGTGTGAGAGAGTGCGCGTGTTTGTGTGTGTGTGTGTGTGAGAGAGAGAGAGAGAGTGTATCTGTGTGTGTGGTGGGAGCGAGGGAGGGAGGGAGGGAGAATGCATGCATGAGTGTGTGGGAGATCAGAAAATTTTGAAGGTGCAAAGGTGCAAAGAAGGCAGGGACCACACCTAACAAACTAAAGGAACCAAATTCAATTCCAGACCCTCTAGTAGTCCAACTTCACATTAGTAGTATCCAATAGAAATATTGTAAATTTAAATAATACACAAGATGACATCAGGATTTATGAAGACATTGCAAGCAAGGAGACAAGTCTGGAGATCAGGCAAGATGTGATTGGTAAAAAATGCTCATGCAGCCCTCATAAGTGCACCATAAAGAATACAAAACGGCTCCGTTAATAGCAGAAACCAACAACTACGACTTTATGGCACAAGAAAAGAGGAAAAAACTATACTAAATTTCAATCAACAGTAAAAGTACAAAATATTCCCTATCCTAGAGAGGCCACAAACTCGAAGATAGGAAAAAGACCCTATTGAAAGTCTCTGCAATTGGAGCTCAATTCTCTGGTACCTTGTAAATTAATAGAATGAGAGAGATTAAGCCTGCACAAAACTCTGCTATAAGACAACACTACAGTGGCTTCCTTAGTACAAGAAATTAGACAGATAATCCTTGAATCCTTTTTTAAATAGATCAATAAATAACAAGGAAAAGGACTATATTGCCCTTATGACACTTAAAACCTCCTACTGCCATAAAACATGTCCCGGATCAATCTCTTACTAATTATCCCAAGAATGATTACCAAAATGTCCCTGAATTCTATAAAAAAGATACACTGTTATGTAATGCCAAAAATGTGATTTTAGACATATATCACTTCAAATAACATCTGCAGGCCAAAGAGGCCAAAGAGTATTTGCCTCCTCAAAAAGGCAATGGCAAAATGAAGATCCATATCCAGTATTCTTTTGTTTGCATTACAGTTTGTTGACTTCAGAGATGGTCTAATTCTATTACAACCTAATAGAAATTAGTTAGTGGCTTTTTTTGTTAAAAATTCTTTACCTGAGAACTGTAAAGTAGAGGAGAGCCAAAGCCACGCCTGGAAGCACCACTTCTTGCTTTAGGTAGACAATCCATTCATCTATACAAATAATTTTCGAGATCAAATAAGTTATTTTCCTAACATGTCCATTTTCTGATGACGATGGAACTGCCTCAGAAGAAAGCAAGTCATTTTTCTCCTTAGGAATCAAAGAACTCTTGAATGTGACATCAGCTGCAAGTTCTAAGGGCCTTTTGCCTTTTTCACTCAAGGCCTGATATCCATTATATACAGAAAGCAGAAGCCAATATTGAAATGAAACAGATAAACAGTTCCAAAGAGATAAGGTAATTGCAGAAGCCTTGAGCGAGATAAAACTAATGATAAACCCAGTAAACACTGGAGCCACCAACTTGCACATTAGATCGATTCGTCTAATAGTTGAGTTCATCTCTATCAGGACGTCTTGAGATTTTCCACTAGAGATCACAACCACCCTGAAATTTCAGAAATAACATGTCAATAATTTGCTTGCCGGCCTGTAACTAAAAGAAAGTAAGTAATGGCATTTGCTCACTTCTATACTGCACAAGAATCACATAGATGGAATTTCCTTTATTCACAGGTACCAGTAGCCAATCAAGAGCCCAGGGAAATTCTTTAACAGTGGCTAATAGGTTGGTGAATTAAGAACGATACAGTATACCATTAAAATTAAAAGTTTCAACAGACCTCAGTCTATTTTTTCTTTAAGAAGGTGATTTTATCGGTTTAAGGAAAACACAGCAATAGGATGCAGCAATCAGCAATCTCAAGGAACACAATCCGATAGTGCAGGATTGATTCCCATTGCACAAGCTAATGACAACTTTGGAGTCACCCTCCATGTGGAGCTTGCCTTTGAAGGTACAGGCGAATATACAAAGTCCCTGAAGACTCATAAGTTTCACAAAGGCTGAGTAAATGATACCAAGTGGATATATATTGCCAAAAATTTGGCCAACCTTGTCTCCAAAGACACAACACCCAAAGGCCCCGTGTTACCGATAGACGAGCTTAATGAGGCCTGGAATTGGGGAACCCAAGAGGTGTGTGGAGTATCGGTGGAAAGGAAGGAAAGCACTGACTAGGAGGAACAGAGAAGATCACTATCCACGCTTCAAAAATATTTTGCACGCTTCGTCCAAAAGATAACTTGTTGAATGATGAGAATGGCAGCCTGCTTCAATGTTCAAGAGATGTTTGAGAAAATATTCTGGTTTCTTTTCTTCCACATGAGCCAAGGGATGTACTTGAGGTAACAGATAAGTATTTTCATACCAAGGAAGCCTAAGGTGAGGCTCCCCAAATGTTGTATCAGGTTGTTAAAAGTCAGGGGTAATTTAGTAATATTACTAAACTTTAGTTAGTTGTTATTTGTTTATTGTTTAGTTTACTTGCTCCTCAAGCCATGAATGGCTCCGTTGTAATTTTTTATTTTCGGATTCTATTAATACATGTTTTAGGGTTGCAGGTCATTAAGACCTTACGACCTCTTTTTCTCCTTCTTTCTTCCCCTTCTTCCTATCTCTTTACTTTTCTCTAATCTTCTATCTTCCTTCACTAAATCTAACATGGTATCAGAGCGGGTCTGTATGTGACGACTCGTCACTTACAGAGGTCGTGGGATCTTCTTCCTTGAAGCTCGTTGTACAAGTTAGAAGTTTTAGAAAGGTCTTAGATTCTGGTAGATCCTTCAAGTTTGATTTTTTTCTGTGTTCTTCTGCCATTATACTGCTGATAGAAGTGTTGTTGATGTAGAACGTAATAGGGCAAATACGAAAGGAGAGAATATGAGAGAAGAACTAGGGTGAAATGAGGGAGAAAGGGAGGAGAAATGGGTTTCTCTTATTCAATCAAAAATCAAGTCGATGGTTTTACAATATACATGGCCTATTTATAGGCTAATTAAACCCTAATAACACTTTGAATCCTACTAAAACACTGTCTCAAAGATAAATACGAAAATACTCTCCTACTTCTACTACGATTAGGACTGTAGAGAGTCCTATTCGACGCCTAGCATAGGTCTTAAGACCTTGTGCTACGTCATTCCCTCCCGATGGAGAAGAACTCAACTCAGGAGAGTTAAAGCGCAAATAAGAATCCAACAAGGCGAGGCGAGCTGGCCGACGTTTCGTCTTCGATAATCCAAGTGTCATCGAAGAAGGACGATCTTTCCAACGCACAAGGAATTGGCGATCACCCCTAGTCACCGAGGTAACGTACTTATCTTCAAGGACATCCACAATCACATCGCGCGGAGCAATAGTCTGTGTAGGCAATCGAGGAACCAAGACGGAAGATGGCCCTGCAACCTTAGAAGAAGGCAACACAGGAGGCTCAAATGTGCCTCGGTAAGCAAATAAATCTGCCACATTGAATATAGGACTGATAGACAAATCAGGAGGTAAATCAAGTACACATGCATTGGATCCGAGACGACGAGTAATTGCAAAAGGACCAATGGAGCGGGCATGAAGTTTCTTTATGGCATTTGGTGGAAAACGGGCAGGGTTAAGACGAGCCATAACATACTCACCAATCTGAAATTCCTTAAACCTACGATGTGCATCAGCAGAAAGCTTATAATTTTCATTACTCATAGCAATTTTTCGTTTTATCTCAGCATGTAGGTTATGGATGTGTTCGCAAAAGTGTGAGCAGATTCGAGAAGGCCGATAGGCGGTGGGAAAGGGAATAAGGTCAAGAGGTTGTTTGGGTGAGAGGCCATAAACAATTTCAAAAGGCTTTTACCGGTGGTGCAATTGATAGAATTATTGTAAGCAAATTCAGCAATGGGTAAAATGACATCCCATGTCCCAGGTTTGTCCCCAACCAAACAACGAAGCATATCCCCAAACTACGGTTAACCACCTACTGTTTGACCATCGATGCGTGGATGAAAGCAGAGGAAAACTTTAATGTGGTACCAAATAGTTTCCAAAGGGTCTTCCAAAAGTAATCGACAAACTTAACATCACGGTCGAGACACTATAGTAGAAGGCAGGCCATGTAAGTGCACAATCTCCCTAAAAAACAGTTTAGCTATATAGGATGCATCGGTAGTCCTAGAACAGGAATGAAGTGAGCCATTTTAGAGAATCGATCAACCACTACAAAAATAGCATCATGTTTTGTGACAGTCCGTGGCAAACCTAAGACAAAATCCATACTAAGATCACGCCAGGGTGAGTGTGGAAGAGGAAGTGGAGTATATAAACCAGTGTTTTGTTTCGATTTTTGCTCAATTGATTGGCAGTGCAGATCGAGAGACAATTCGAGCAACATCCTTTTTCGAGAGAAGGCCAAGTAAAAGCGATCCTCAACTAAAGCAATGGTCTTATCTCGACCAAAGTGGCCAGCCAGGCCTCCTCGCATGTAACTCCCACACCAAGAAATCTCGGGGAGGATGAGCGAGGAACACACAAATGGGTACCCTTAAAGAGGTAACCATCACGTAATAGAAAGCCCACATGCAGTCGGGAGGGAGCATCGCTGAGGTCACTAAAAATCAAACTAAAGTCAGGACAAGTCGGGTATTCATCACGGAAACGCTCAAACCCGGTCACATGAGTGGTCATGGAATGGAGAACAAGGGAAATTCGGCTAAGAGCATCAGCAACTTTATTATCCTGACCCACACAATGCTTAAGGACAAAGGTAAAATCTTGAAGAAACTCAACCCACTTTGCATGTCTAGCACTTAAATTGCGTTGGGAGTTCAAGTATCGGAGAGCTTGATGGTCGGAGTAAAGGACAAATTCTTTAAGTAAAAGATAATAGCGCCAGTGACGGAGAGATTGAACTACCGCATAAAATTCTTTATCATAAGTAGAGTAGTTTTGTTTGGCGTCATTCAGTTTCTCACTGAAGTATGCTACAGGATGACCTTCTTGACTGAGAACGCCACCGATTCCTAAACCCGACGCATCACAAGCAACTTCAAAAACTTTAGATAAATCCGGGTGACGCAACAAGGGGGCAATAGTGAGTTTGTCCTTAATAGTAAGGAAAGCCTTATGGGCGGCAGGTTGTCCATTTGAATTCACCCTTTTCGAGGCACTCTGTGATTGGTGCAGTCATAGAGCTAAACCCTCTAATGAATCGACGATAAAGAGGCTAGCCCATGAAAGCTACGGCGTCTGTCGAGTAGTTGGTTCGGGCCACTCTCGAATAGCCTTGAGTTTATCGGGGTCAGCCGCAATTCCTTGAGATGAGACAATGTAGCCAAGAAAGAGGACTTGAGTGTGTACAAAGGCGCATTTCTTGAGGTTGACATATAATTTGGTAGCTCTTAAGGTAGTCAAGACTTGACGAAGATGGTCTAAATGTTGCCCCTCAGATGTACTGTAAATCAGAATGTCATCAAAGTAGACCACAAGGAATTTGCCAATGAAAGGTCGAAAAATGTTGGTCATGACTCTCATGAAGGTACTTGGGGCATTAGACATACCAAAAGGCATGACCACCCATTCATACAACCCATCACGAGTTTTAAAGGCAGTTTTCCACTCATCTTCCGGGCGAATTCTAATTTGATGGTATCCACTCAGTAGATCTATCTTGAGAACACTGAGCGCCGGCTAGGTCATCGAGCATATCGTCTAACCGTGGGATGGGAAATCGATATTTCACGGTAATCTTATTTATAGCTCGACTGTCCACACACATACGCCATGATCCATCTTTCTTGGGGGTTAATAAAACAGGAACGGCGCAAAGACTTAGGTTATGACGGATAAAACCTTTCTGTAGCAAACCCTTTATTTGCCTATTCAACTCAGCTCGCTCAGTGGGATTCATTCTGTAATGTGGAAGGTTAGGCAATTGGGCACCTGGGGTGAGGTCAATGGCATGTTGGATGTCTCTCATGGGGGGTAACTCATTCGGGAGTTCGTTTGGCATGACATCCTGAAACTCTATCAATAGTGGGTGAACACGGCTGTGGATGGGAGCATCTGTCAGGAAGCGAAAACCGTCCTCGTGTACTAGTGCAAAGATTACACCAGATTCGGTTCCCGCCTGCGCAAATTGTTTAGGAGATAATATTTGCAAAGCGGTTAGCGGTTTCTTGGTAGGAGAAGGGGAAACAGACTTTTGGGCAGCGGTAGGTTTGGCAGGGTGAAGTAAAACAGTTTTTGTGCCATGAATAAATGAGTAGGTGTTCTCTCTGCCAAAGTGCTTAACATCATGATCGTACAACCAAGGTCGACCTAGCAAAATGTGAGCAACATCCATAGGTAAGACATCACAGTACAGATCCTCCGAATAAGGCCCAATTTGAAGGGGTACTAGACAACGTTCCGTAACAGGGAGAGAAGTTTTATCTACCCAGGCAACTCGGAAAGGGTGTGGGTGGGGTTCCGTATGAAGGTTGAACCGAGCTAGAGCTGTCCTAGAAACTACATTCATGGTACTACCCCATCAATAACAATTTCTGAGGATTTGTTTTTCGATTGGAATAATAGTGTGAAATATGCTAGTGCGCTTCCAAGTGTCAGGTGGAGCTGGGGCAGATAAAATACATCTCATGATAGCAGAAACATGGTGTGGATCAGTAGGAAGATCATCATCAAGTAAGTCATTGTCATAGTCGTGATCCTCCATGGGAGTAATAGCAACAATTTCAGAATCGCCCTCAAGGGCAGGTTCATCAACACGTTCCATTGTTAACGTGCGATTTGGACAACGGGAAGCAATATGACCCTTTGCATGACAATAATGACATTCTATAGCATTCCGGGGAGCATAGTAAGGATTTTGAAGAACCTTGTTTTCACTAGGAAGAAGTGCAGAACTAGGAGTAGTGGAGGCCCGTGGGAAAGAGGACTGTGCTCGAAGGGTCAACCTAGGCGAAGTGGTCACCTGACCTTGACGAAGATCATTGGACGAGATAAAAACACGCCTTTGAGAAGGGTATTGAAGGTATTTCTCAAACTCGAGGGCTTTATGATATGCCTCTTCTAATGAATCTGGGGCATGGATAGTAACCTCTCGTTTGATATCCGCTCGTAACCCATTAACAAACCTAGACACAGTGAATCTCGGATCCTCATTGATGTCACTCCTTAATAACAGTTCCTCAAATTTGGCAATGTAATTGTCTACACTAGACGATCCTTGCCTATGGTTTAACAAATGGTTGAACAACCGGTCTTTGTAGTAAGGAGGAGATATTTTTCTTTCAACTTCTCTATCATCTCAGCCCAAGTGGAAATGGGTGGGTGTCCTAATCTCTCGATTGTTCTGTTGAGCAGTTTGCCAATAACGTTTGGCGGACCCTACCAACTTCATTTTCGTGAAGCGGATCGTTGAGCATCGTTCATTTGGTACCAGTCAAAATAATCATTCATATTGTATAGCCAATCAAGAAATGCACTGGGGTCTAATTTTCCATCGAACTCGGGCATCTACCTTGACCCTCCTAGACATGTCAACTACTTCATCATGAGGGTACCTAGGACGATCCATATGGGTACGATGTTCACCGTAGCTCTATGACCTTGTCGAGTAGGTATGGGGGCTGTGATCATCGAGAGAAGAGGTCCTCAGCGAAGAGGTTGTTGGTCGGCCAAAGGTGTTGGTTGCGGCAAGATACCTGCCGTATGTGTTCGGTTATTCTTGTAGGAAGGTGACACTATAGAGCTTTGACCCCTAATTGGCTCCCAACTAGGATCCCTCAATGGCTGTTTGTCAGGATTTCGTTGAGTGGTCACATAATCATCATGGAAGCGGTTAACCGAGTTGGTAAATTGTGCAACTGTTTGGGCAAGTTGGTCAAGCCGATTCTGGAGGGTGGACATATTGGCCTCACCGGTGGTCACTCTTTTTTCAAGGTTATTATGTTTTTCTTCAAGGGTATTGAATCTGGCTTCAAGGTCTTTTACGGTCATGATGGAAAGAAAAGAGAACAAGTATAACAAAGTGCTGAGAAAACTAAAATAACTGAGTAAAAAAATATAAAATTTCTGCTAACACATAAAGTAAGAAAAGAAATTCACAATTGGATGGAAATCAGAGTTTTTTCCACTGAATGTGAACAATTGTACCAAGAAATTAAACTAACAAAAATTCCCAGGTAATTGGAGGAAACACAAACGGTCTCGCTTAAGACCCAATTTCCTTAGACTCTTGAGTCTTTTTTGACGGAATTTTTCCTAAATAATTTAATGGACAATACATCACGTTAGCAGATATTACTCGAACAAAAACTTTGAAGGGCAAAGATACAGCGTACCGATTTACACCGAGTTGACCCGTTGAACCAACTTGAATGGAGCCGAACTGTGTTGACCCAACCCGCAATGTGATGAACCGAACTTGCTGAGTTGAAGTGAACTGGCCGAGTTGAAGCGAACCGGTCGAGTTAAGGCGAACCGAGGCGAACCGGCCGAGTTGAGGCGAACCGGCCGAGTTGAGGCGAACCGGCCGAGTTGAGGCGAACCGCCGAGTTGAGGCGAGCTGACCCGAACTGCAGTGTGATGATTCAAACCGGTCTGTGCTGAACCGGTTAGTGATGAACCAACTTGAATACACCGGACCGAACCGATTTGGGCCGAACCGAAAATAATTTTTGAGTGACTTAGGTCACGATTCTTCTCATCTTCGATTCGGGACAATGGTTGAAGCGAGTAGGCGGGCGGGCGGGCGAGGCGGCAAGACGGGCGGCGGCGGCGAGGCAACGGCAGCGAGGCGGGCGACGCCGAGGCGAGGCGGGCAGAGCGGCGACGCCGCGGCAGGCAACGGCAGCGAGGCGGGCGGCGTCGAGCAGGCGGCGTCGAGGCGAGGCGGCGGCGGGCGGGCAGCGGCGAGGCAGGCGGCGAGGCGAGACGGCAGCGGCGAGACGAAATTTCTTTCTATCTTCTTCTTCTTTTCGTTTCGTCTCGGTTGTTGGCGAGATTAGGTATAGGTCAGAGGACCTTAACCTGCTCTGATACCAAATTGATGTAGAACGTAAAAGGGCAAATACGAAAGGAGAGAATATGAGAGAAGAACAAGGGTGAAAAGAGGGAGAAAGGGAGGAGAAATGGGTTTCTCTTATTCAATCAAAAATCAAGTCGTCGTTTTACAATATACATGGCCTATTTATAGGCTAATTAAATCCTAATAACACTTTGAATCCTACTAAAACACTGTCTCAAAGATAAATACGAAAATACTCTCCTACTTCTACTCTGATTAGGACTGTAGAGTCCTATTCCGACGCCTAGCATAGGTCTTAAGACCTTGTGCTATGTCAGTTGTGCATATGGGTTTACACCTAAAGGGAGTTCCTTTGCTATTGTTGGGTTCACAGGAACCTGTATCTGCGACTGCTACTACTGCTGCTGGTAAATAATTGAATTTTTACATTGCCTCAGGATTTGTACCGAACCAAAAACTTGTCTTTGAGCTGCGAAAATCTGCCACTTCTACTCTCAGGTAGTTCTAAACATGTTTAAGAGCTTCCAGGTACGTAAAAATCGTATTTTTACACGGCCTCGGGAACCATGCCAGAAGTTTTTTCTAATTAGAAAAGGTTTTCTACTCTAGCTCGTACTGCTGAGTCGTTGGACTCGTACTGCTGAGTCGTTGGACTCGTACTGCTGAGTCGTTGGACTCTCATCGCTGAGTCGTTGGACTCGTCTTCTTGAGTCGTTGGACTCGTCATCGCTGAGTCGTTGGACTCGTCTTTCTTTGAGTCTTTGCCGCCACCTTTGCATGGAAAAACTTTATTTTTATTGCCTTGGTAATTGTGCCAGATTGTTTTGGCTCACCAAAGCCTGTGAAAGGTGTTTTCTAGGCGTTAGAGGTTTCCCCAGGGTTTTAGAAGTATAAAGGTTTGTTCTTTCTGACTTTGTGTTGTGCTGACATCATCATACTTGGGGCTAATGTCAGCAAATTTTCTGGTCTGAATTACATACTTTGGAGAAAGATTTGGATGTCAAGTTGTTACAAATGCAAAGGTGATCACTAGTACTGCTGTTTAAGTGTGCTACACGTTTGGTGCTACTCCGAGAAGATGTTATTTTGCTGCTGCTGGGTTCATAAAACCCTCTTTATGCCACTGCTACTGCTGCTGCCTTGGGATTCGTGAACACTTTACAAGGTCTGTGTCAAGTTGGTGGAGAAGACAAAGAAAAGAAAAAGTGAAGCTAGTCCCAATGTCCCAAGAGTAAGGGCAGGTAACTAACAAGTAATTTAATTAATCCCTAGGCCTTGTCACAGAAAGGGCAGATGCAGAAGGCAAGTTCACCCCCTTTTAGGTGCAACATTCTCTTGTTAATATTTTTACTCAAAGCATTCCATGCATAGAATAATTGGTTACATGGAAAGAAGAGCTTCCATGCAGTAGCAGTACACTGTTTGGTGCAGGGCCAACAAGGATGTTATCACACGACCCATAAACTACCCTTTGGAGCTTGGCTACCAAACCATGTACTGGAATGTGCTTTTTTAAAAAAACAACCATCAAGTTCTGAAAGTAAGAGTGAGATTTCAGCAACTTCCACATTGTACAGCTGTCAAGTAAAAATAGCCTTCGGTATCAATCTTGAGGGGTCCCAAGGGAAGCCAACAGTCCACCCAGAACTTAATGTTTCCACCATCACCAGCATATACTAAAATGTGGTCTGTGCATACAGGCAGCAGCTTAATAATGTGACACCAAAGAGTAGACAGCCTTCTATGTCTCAGCTATCAAGCCTGCAATGGTTCTCCAAGACTCCCAGTCTCCATCATATTTAATGTCCATCTCAACTAAATAAGAAAGGTATTGTCAAATATGTCAATTCTCCTGATGGCCAGCCGACAATCCTTGGCTTCACGCACCTCCTCCCACTTGAATAGAAGAAATTTTTGTCTAAAAGGTTCCTCTGTAGACGAAATTTCTCATTTATCTTTGAATCAAGTAGCAAATTGCCTTCAGATAGTGAAGGATAGAAAGGAAGTATGATGGAATACCCATCGAGCAGGACCAGATTAGTGTGAGGCGTACAGCAGCAATCTTCCCCGCCAGGAGGAAAGCCAGAGCTGAAGCATCTCAGGTCCTAAAGGCGCCAATGTATGCTGGTTGGAAATATGGAGCCTGAGGTACATCACAGGAAGCTCGCAACTTATCAACCACAGGTAGGAGCAATTTCCAATAGTTGGTGTTGCTCTAAGAGCTATATATGGCAGACTTCTACTAGCAGATCTTTAGACTCAATGCAATTTGATAGATGGAGAACTCACTTATTCCACCAATTTATAGGAATGGTCACCTCTATTGTCATTGCTACTTCCTACTTGTTGCTGCCAGCACACCATGTCACACCCTCGTCCACTTGGAGGCTGGGACTCAATGCAAAATTACCACTCGCATCCTCACCCCTTTCCAGGCATATTAATGAACCTCATACTACAAAACCGTCAACCCCCCCTCCAACCACCTTCAACCAATAAATAATAAAAAAAATCATGTATATAAGTTAAAAGCTTCAAACAGATGGGGAGAGTAGAGGTGCAAATAAAGAGATGAGAAATAATCCTCAATAGGGATTAGAACAAGAAAGGTATTATGACACCCTTTTTGGTGTTAAATCCAAAACTTAATTACCAATCTCTTTCGATCATAATAGTGCCCGCCATACTTGAAAGAACAGCAACTGCTCCAGTCACATTAGTTAAGATGACAAGCAAAATAAATGCCGAGAAATTTGTTAACTTCAAGCTTTGATTGAACAGCAGCAAAAACACAGATATTCCAGCTACCATAAAGGACAAATTTTGCATCAACAGCCATGCTCGAAGAACCTGAAAATTGAAGATCTTTAAGAATTATTGGTTTTGATTCAACTCATAGTATCCAAGACTTGTTAGGAGGTTATGTACCTGAATATAAGAATATCTGTCTACCCATCTGCCAACAATTGGACCCAGTAATGCAACAGATGTGGATTCAACAACACCATAAACAGCAGCAAAAAGCAAGGAATTGGGCCAGACACTAATCATATATAAACCTACTGCAAATTCCCACATTCTGAAATAAATAGAAACAAAAAAGAAGAAAATAAGCCGAGGTGATCAGCAATGAACAAAGAGGAAAGCCACTAAAGGACCCCTTATATCTATTGAAAAGAAGTCCTGACAGCAGGGTGCAACAATGGCGTGATTCTACTTCTAAGACAACAAATATGGCTAAATTCAGCATACAGTAATCTGTAGTACATTAAAAAGGTAAAAGAAGTTCTGATTTAGATGAAAAATGGGGTCTCAAAAGTTAATAGCATGTTCCAAGTATAGAATGCATTGCAGAAGGAAATTCACAATATCAAATTATAAAACATTCAGTAAGAGGAAATATGAATTTCCATTCCAAAATCACCAGATTTAGCATTTTAATCTTCATAGAAGTTGGCTGCACTAGCGTTTCACAGTCGATACTCATAAAAAATTTAATGTTGCCGATTCCACCGGCAGAAGGAAGAAGAAATTTGACATATTATAAGTTGAATTTTCCAGCCAACAGGTAATAAAATAAAATCTGCTATTTTGATCTTCTTAACTTTGGTGAAAATTTGCATCAAATGATTTTTATCTTGTTATGAAGTCTCAAACTCCCAGCTATGTGTTAAGAAAGATACCTACAATCTAAACTATGAGCATAAATTGATGATCTAGCCCCTAGTATCCATGTTATACTTTTGATATATTCTGACATACTCTCGGTTGCAAATATACGGATTAAAACAATCAGCATCCTCAAGTTCTTCTTATTACATGGCATATAGTTCTTCCATTCAATGTTGCACTGATATCTACAATCTGACATGATGAACATTATTCTAAACTATTAGTTAGTTCCCAGAATTTGAATGGGCTCCGGTGATCAGTTATGTTGACAAACTACTCAAACTGTAATGCTTTGCTTTAGGCCTCTTTTAGTTTTTTATTACACAACTTCCACCACATATTAGAAAATTGGATAACAAATATTATATGAGAAAGATAATCTACGAGTACTTTTATGGAAAAGCTACCCTACAATAAAAGTTTCAAGGAGACAGAACTGGCACTCCTGTAAATAGACAAATGCAGGGTAGAGAATCAAATTCATTTGACCAATTCTTTTTAGAAATTTATTTGTAGGAAAGCTTTTTGAGAAATACTTGTAGATGATCCATCCTCATACTATATTACAAATTATATATATTTGTACTTTTTAAGCTCCAGATCCTTATTAATGATAGCAAGCTATCAAGCACAATGAGTTGGCTTCCTTCAAATTCTACTAAAACCTTATTGGCCTGGATAACGGAGTTGTTCATTACCTAAACAAAGTTCCATCCTTTTAATGCATATAATGACTGCAGCAATGAAAGAAGTGATACACAAATTGCAATTTACGCAGATGCAAGTGTGACTTGGCAAAGTTTCCATCTTCTGATACATAAAAAGAGTCTGTGGCTTCATGCACGTTCACTTTCAAATCATAACTAAATGAACTCTCGTAGACTTAAAATTCTCTTCTATCCTTCATGTTTGTAGGCTGTTCTTCTCTATAGAACTATTCTCCTCTGTTAGCTAACCGTTCCCTGTTGACTTACTATTATTTACTTATAGCAGGGTGGCCCTCTACTGGTGACTAATTATTAGCACTAAGCAGATAGTTCAACTTCCCCTTAAATTAAAAAGCATAGAATTTGATTCAAACAAAAAGAAAAGCCGATCTACTACCATATCAAAAAACAAAAGCCTGACAGATTGTTGAATCCAAAATTCGAAGTCTGCCCATCAAACATATAGATATTCAGGTGTCCTCAACAATATTGCATCCACCAAATTTCAAAAATAAAAATAAAAATAAAAAAATAGTCCAGAGAAAAGTATGGAATAGATTGGTATACCTTGCTCCCCATCTTGCTAGGAAGTGTCCTGTATATAAATACGCATTGAGCTTAGAACTAACAGTACCAGACGAAGACCTTCCAAGAAAACGCTGCGTCGAGTCTTCTTCCACCTCGGTTGAATCCATTTCTTCAGCAAAGATGAAAACTTCGCCTCCAAAACCTTATGATGACTTCGGTCATAACTCGTAACACGTATACCCGTTGTGCCTGATGGCTTACATGCGTGATGCTCTGACCCATAAAGAGTGATAAAAAAAACGTCCGAACAAGAATTAGATTACAAAAAACAGGACGCACCATGCCATTCTCATTAACCACCATTCCACAGTCCAATTTTATATTCATACACATGCAAGGGGGGTGGCAAGCAACTGACGGTTCGGACCCGGTCGGGCTTTTCTAATTTTTAAGTTTTAACCCGACTCCGACTTGGGACACTGATGAATCGATGATAAACATTTTAGTTTGATTTATTACCGTTAATCGGAAAAATTTTATCCGTTTCATTTATTACCCGTTTACATGAGAACACGAACACCGTTGTTCCTCGCATTTCAGGCACTCTGCCTCCCCGAAGCAGCAACCAAACTTACTTAACATCTGGAGCTTAAGCCAAAGGCCACCCATTATACGGAAAGCGGAAGAAACAGCTCAACATAAAGGTAATTTCGGGGTTTCGTTACTCTTCTGCTCGGTAGTCTCTTATGTGATTGTTGAACCTTCCTTTACTCTTTTGCTAGGTAGTGGTTGCTTTTCCCGTTTCTAGCTATTTTAGAACATAATGGTACCGATAAGAATTTAGAGATAGACGTCTGTGTTTTTCTTTCTTTTTATTTTTATTTTTAAATGACCCAATATTTTAAACTAGGGGATTCGACTATTCGGATTAAGAAACGTGGCCGATCATGTTTTATAACCGGAATACCTTCATGCTTACGGTCGACTGAGCATTCTTTGATGTAGTAGTCTGTAAGATCCATTTTAGCAGAACTCTCTTCTGATTATTGAGCCATTTTGGCAGATCTCTGTTTGAACATCAGGAATTAGCCATTTCAGCTAATTGCTTTTCTTCTGAGAGCATGCACTTCTCCTCCTGCTCGCTGTTGTATGTTGGACAAGCTTTCGTGTAGTATGCACATTTGCTTGGAGGAACAGTGGTAGGGTGAGTTTATAGTCTGCTGAGCGAACGTTCCCTTTTCCAAGGAATTTCTCTTTTGTATGTCTAACTTCAAATTTATGTGTTTGTTTTATTAATTTGTCTAGATAAGTCTTGGTTATATTATTGAGAGGGTTGTGCTTATGAAGTTGATTGTGCTCTCATGCCTATCATCCCTCTTGTGTTCACAGATAGAGATGAGGACTGCTAGGTCTCACTGTTTTTAGCCTTTAGGGTAATGGCGTCTTAGAGGTTTGAAAACATTGATCTATAAACCTTATTTGAGAGAACTGGTAATCTGGTTTGGAGTCTGATCTCCTGTCTCCCCTCAATATAGCAAGACATAAGTTCATCCTTTTCTTGGAAATCAGGTGCTGTAAGTTCTCTTCTTCAGTATTTTGGCTGATTTCTCAATGAAATTTTCTCAGAAATCTCCATTATTGGAAGGATTTTTCAAATTTGACTCTGCGCTGCTACCGGATCTGATTAGATTTTAAAAAATTGGCTGATTTGACATTCCCCGTGTCTCTCTTGTGGGACAGCAAATTCATTACCAGTCAGAGTGCACGTGGTCGCAGGTTTGTCTCAAGTGCAGTAGTAGGATGAGGATTGTCTTTGCTGGCTCATATGGTCTCTGCAGTGCCAAAGAATCAGAACTTTAGATATTTCCAAAAGACATTTCCTTTATTTTTTCTAGGTATAGAGATTAATATTTCAATTCTTTTTCATATAAGGTGGCCTAATTTAGCTTTTTATCTCTTGTGTAAATTAACTTGTAAATCTACTGTCATTTTGTTGGAGTTGTGGGAATCATACGTACAACAATTATTGTCTTATCACAACCGTTGGACTACTGGATGTAAAACAAATAATCTGACGAAATCGACATGCTTAAACAACACAAGGGACTGATCGGATGGGTCATGTGGCATATTAATTAAATGCAAATGTGATCCATGTTGGAGATTTTTATTTTATTTTTTTTCCATTCATAAGAAGTCATGAGCTGTAGATATTTTTTTTGCGGGTGGATGGAGAAGATATCCTCCAAATCAGACGAAGAAGACAAAAGAAGACGGCTTCCAGGTCGAAATTTTAAGGGGGCCGGGAGAGTGGATAAACCATTGACTGGCGCAACAGGGCAAGTTTGTCAATGGTTAGCACTCAATAACAAACACTTAAATTGCTAGGAAGATGTTTACAGATCTCCCCAACTTTTCTCAATCTTATCTCTTCGTTTCACCTTTTCAACTTCGGATGATAGTCCAAGTTTTTAAATTCTTCAAACACGTCCTCTTTTAACTAGATCATAAGCAAACAAATTTGTTTTTAACTTTTTGAATGCGTGTTCGTGGCATGATGGCCCAGATTCTGAGTCAAGCAAGGAAATTAATGTGTATGTCGTACTGAAGTTGTGTGGCGTTGGATGTTCTTTCTAATTCTGAGATTCTCAGGGAAGCAGATCAGATGTTCGTTGAAATGTTGAGGTACGGTTCGGAGTTCAGACATGAGAGACGTAGTAGCTGTGGTGGGTATGCCGATGGATAAGATGTTCGTCGAAATGTCGAGGTCATGGGCAGCGAGTAGAAGTGAGTTCTTTTAGTGCGGCTATAGCAATTAAGCTTACATGGTGAGGATTGGGAACTGTGTTGTGACATCTCCCAATATGTCAGTGATCAGATTGTTCTGTTCATTTCATTTTCAGAGAAGCTGCTATAAATATCCAGTCTCTCCACTCCCGAGTCCCACCATAGTACTAGCTAGTAGACAAGACTGATCAGGTTAGCTCCCATTTAGTCTCACACAGCAAAGCAAATATACTTACCTTCAATTCATTCCGAGAGCTGATCAGGAGAGAGAACTAGTTGGTTCATCTCTGCATCCTGATAAGCAGATTTCTAATATATGGGTGTTAAGAAACAGCCATTTCCTTTTCCCCTGATCTTATCTTTTTGGAGTCTTTGGAGCCTGCATGCACACCCACGCGGGCAGGCATGGGCGCCGACGGGACCTTTTTCATGTACTGCCCAAATAAAAAGCTGATCCCTCCCTTCTTTCTGGTAACATCTCGAGCGAATGAGTGAGAGAGAGAGAGACAGAGGAACGCGATCGAGTGTATCATGCATGCATGTATCACTTATCCATTTCTGACACTCGATGATCTAGAAGAAAACCCATATTTTGTATCTAGTATGTACAAGTTTATTCATTTCAATTACTTTTCCAAGTTTTCTTTTTACAACATATATTTAGTTATACTAAGGACATGATTCATACCATTTTGGCAGATGTCTGTTTGAACATCAGGAATTAGTCATTTCAGGTTATTGCTTTTCTTCTGAGAGCATGCACTTCTCCTCCTGCTCGCTGTTGTATGTTGGACAAGCTTCCGTGTAGTATGCACATTTGCTTGGAGGAACAGTGGTAGGGTGAGTTTATAGTGTGCTGAGCTTACATTCCCTTTTCCAAGGAATATCTCTTTTGTATGTCTAACTTTAGATTTATATGTTTGTTTTATTAATTTGTCTAGATAAGTCTTGGTTATATTATTGAGAGGGTTGTGCTTATGAAGCTGATTGTGCTCTCATGCCTATCATCCCTCTTGTGTTCACAGATAGAGATGAGGACTGCTAGGTCTCACTGTTTTTAGCCTTTAGGGTAATGGCGTCGTAGAGGTTTGAAAACATTGATCTATAAACCTTATTTGAGAGAACTGGTAATCTGGTTTGGAGTCTGATCTCCTGTCTCCCCTCAATATAGCAAGACATAAGTTCATCCTTTTCTTGGAAATCAGGTGCTGTAAGTTCTCTTCTTCAGTATTTTGGCTGATTTCTCAATGAAATTTTCTCAGAAATCTCCATTATTGGAAGGATTTTTCAAATTTGACTCTGCACTGCTACCGGATCTGATTGGATTTTAAAAAATTGGCTTATTTGACATTCCCCGTGTCTCTCTTGTGGGACAGCAAATTCATTACCAGTCAGAGTGCACATGGTTGCAGGTTTGTCTCAAGGGCAGTAGTAGGATGAGGATTGTCTTTGCTGGCTCATATGGTCTCTGCAGTGCCAAAGAATTAGAACTTTTGATATTTCCAAAAGACATTTCCTTTATTTTTTCTAGGTATAGAGATTAATATTTCCATTCTTTTTCATATAAGGTGGCCTAATTTAGCTTTTTATCTTTATTGTAGTCGATGACTTGATTTTGTAGGAAATGTAGCTATAAAGTAGTTAAGTATGGGTTTGATTCAGTGGTTTGAAAAATAGACCGGACCGGCTGGTTTCAACCCGATTGAACTGGAACCGGAAGCTTTCCCAGTTTGTATAGACCAGAACCGGTTTCCCCTCAAAACCATGTGATCCACCTGGTATATCCAGTCTATTCACGAATTATTTTACCCTCAAATCCATATGATCTACCCGGTATATCCAGTCTATTCTCGAATTGTTCTGGTTGAACAGGTCCAATACTTGAAAAGGGAATAAAGAGACAAAACCTCCTTATACTGGTTCAGGACTTGAACCTGCACTCATCAGTTTATTTATAAAGCCATCTAACCAGCACAGCTCAGTAGCTTCTTATAATCTTTTGTGTACCAAAATTTAACCCTTACTGATAATACTAATGTTTAACTTTTAATGGTTGACCCTTGGTCCAACCTGGTCTAACTCAGTTCAACCAAAGTCGGACAAACTACTGGTTTAAAGGTCAGTCCGGTTTTTAAAACATTGGTTTGATTAGCATTTTTATATATTTATGTGACATTTAGTCTCATGAAGTTTCATATTTAAAAATTTTTAGCAACTTTTTTTTAATTCTAATATTCCATCTTTAATCTGCCCCCGCCCCCTGAGGAAGTTGATTTTCATTTAATTCAAATCAAATACAAGACAACCCGTACGTTACATTGCCTCTATGGAGCTTCCCATACCTCTAAATGAGGTAAGGATACTCCGTTTTTTGCTAGTTCGTCTACTATACTTTAGCTGACCTTGGCGAGTGAATCCAGGTACAGCAGCTCCTTTCTCCTAAATCCCATATTTCCCTAAAAACTGGAATGAGTCTCCATAGTGGTGTAGCTTGTCTCTTACACCATCTAATTACATTCAACGAGTCCCCCCTTCAACTAGCAGGGGTCCATTAAATTTTTCTACGAAAAGCTGAAGACCCTTTAAGGTAGCCATTGCCTCAGCCTCTGTTGAATCCGTGTGACCGAGAGGGCCAGAGAAAGTGAGGATGCTTCTGCTGTCACTCGTTCTAAAGACATCTCCAATACCTGCTAGCCCTGGGTTGCCCATGGAGGAGCCATGTATATTCAGTTCAATTACCCCTAATTCTGGGGGCTTCCACTGGACTTGAGCTGGTGGTTGATGCAAGACATTTAGGCTTGCAATTGTGGGCCATGACGTCCTGAGGTTCTCTGCACTGAATTCCTAGAAATCTTTTTTTGTGAGTAGCCAACTAATGATGCTATTGTGTATTGAGTTAGCTAGTTCATTGCAGTCCCTTGCTCTGCTAGAGAATACTCTCTTGTTTCTCTCCTCCCACACCGACCAAGGGATTATTCCAAGGGTGGCTTCCATAATAAGTCTTCCTCTTCTAGTGCTAGAGATTCCTCTCAGCTGTTTGATTAGCGCTGGAAAGCCAGCAGCCATAGTGATGGTGATTCTGAAAAGATCTAGGAAATAATTCCAGATCTTCTTTGTCAAATTGCATTCTATCAGAATGTGCTGTGGGGTCTCATTAGCCTCTCCACACAAGGGGCACAAGAGTGACAGTAGTGTCATACCCCTTTGGGCAAGTTGGGTTATCTTTTATCTGCCCTTGAGAGTGGATAATGACATAAGTATGGGATTATCGGAATGAACCATGGATAATCCTAAAAATCTCTAAATTGCTACTTTATGGCACTAGAATAGTACATGGAAAGGAGTTATGTACATGAATTAAACCTGGATTATCTTATTTTTTTCATAATATCATGAAGGATCAACAGTACCTTTGTGAATAGGGGACAATTATCTGGTTTATCTAAAACCTGTGAGAGGTGCTTTTAACCAATTGATTTATGTGATTACTGAAATTAGGTAATAAAAGGCTAATTGTTCGAGCTATTAATACTGTCACAACGTGGCATTAATTATTTAGAATACTCAAAAAAGAATGAGTAATGTCTTTGACTTCCTATTGAATAAGGCATACCCAACCTTGTGGTTTCTATAGCTGATGAAGGTCTTTATACTTTATTATGCTTTCCGTTTTTCTTATTAATCCCAAACAGGGGACAACCAGAGCATGTACTGTAACAGGGGAAGCATTTCCGCTTCCTTAACCACAAAAGGCTTTTGTAAATCGGATTTACTAAGATGTTGTAGCCCATGTACAATATGTACTCTATGTAATGATTTCTGAGAATCAATAAAATTTTTCACCATTTTCAATGAAAAAACATTTATTAATGTTTAGGTCAGATTAAGCTTCTACACTTTGTAGTTTCGTGTTGCTCAGGTTCTTTACAATTTATCTCAAATTGATGCAGTTTAAGTTCGGAGATAATTATTATATGTTTACATGGAGGATTGTCAAATCTACTAGCATGGTATGGATGAAATAATTTATCTTTCAAGGCTGCAACCTAATGTGAACTCCTCTATTTTTAATTTTCAATTATTACTTATCTTATTTCGGTTTTGCAATGAGAACTGTTTAACTGGGATTCCCATTATTTCTGTTCATGGAAGAAATTAGGCACCTACTTAAGTTTACTGCCTTTTCCATTTACCCATCTCAGTCAAATTTTTTTTCAAGGTCTCTGCCTCTTCATTCAAAGAATCAAATAAATGTGCACTTTGCTTAGTCGTCTTCTTTTCATTATTTCATGTAGAAGCAATTTGGACGAATCTAACAATTTATATGATGACTGAAACCAAAGACACTCATCCGCGTGGCCTGTTTCTTGCGAACAATGAAAAACTCCGTGCATTTCTTCTTTCATCGTCACAGAACCAACAACTCAGCGATGAACTTTGTGAGATTGCTGCAGACCTCTATTCTCGGGAATCTATTCCCTACAGTTCTCTGAAAACTCTTTTGGGTGCTTCTCAGCCTGCATGCAAGACCAAAACTACATCATCTTGTTTCTGGTTCTTCTTTCATTTTTGTAAGCCCAAAACCTAGAGAAAAGGTAATAAATTCTTTACACTCTTTTACTTAATTGTTATAGGCACCAAGGAGGGCAGATACTGGGATTTGATGAAATTTCTTTTGTGGCTTTTCAGAGTATAGAACTGAAAGAAAGATTACAGAAGCTGGCTGAATTGGCTGAAAGAAAAGCTTACAATGAACTGGTAAAAGACATAACTCCTAACAAGGACTCCATGGAACCTTTCTCGGCATACAAAGATCAGATTGGATTTGGTAAGAATTTTTTTGGCAGTGTATAATTTCTTGCCTTATTGCCTTTGCTTCATACTATTGTGACACAAGAAATCTATAGAGAAAAAATTAAAATGTAGGCCTTGTTGGCTATGGGTTGTCTTTTTTGTATTCTACTAAAATTTTCATAAATGTTGTGAGACTTGAAATCATCCTTACACTTAAAGTCCCCCAGTGACAGGAAGATGATAGAGGGGATCCCTAACTTTAGTAACAAAATAACTACTTTTTTTGCTTTTTTGTTAAATTTAATGTCTTTAAATAAATGTCATTGGTCTGGTTTTTGTAATAAATGGATGTGGTTAAATCTTAAATGACAAAATCTAAATTATACATTCACAAGTATATGAATCCTCCTGATATTCGAAGTATAAATCTTACTTTCGTCAAAAGAAAAAAAAAATATCGCTTCTTTCCTTATCGTGATAAAAATTTGATGGCTTTCTGTTAATATTCTGTATACATTCACAAATATACGAGTCCTCCTGATTTAAGTTGAATGAGTTTTAATTAGATGTTTACAAAGGCAAAGGCTCGTTTAGTAGGTCTAATGGAGAAAAAATCATCGATAAAACATATCACAATTTTAGATTATACTAACATCCTTTATTTTATTTTCTCTTGTTTGCTGATTATAAAGATATTTTTTAAAATTTTTGAACAATGTCGTACAACTATAAAGGATCTTATACTTTTACCTCAATTACAGCAGGTAGCAGTTGTTGATACTTAATGTGTATAGCTTCTTGTACAAGTGTATGTGGTAATACACCACCTTCTGTCTGTTGTATCCGTCTTCTGGGGTTTATCTGAAAATTGAGTTACTATTATGAACAAGCATCCAGTGCCTTGACGAATTCCCAGCAAATAATTCCAGGGTATTACCCAACAACATGTTTCAAATTGATGCATTCGCTATTTTTGGGTTTTGCTTGGACTCAAAGTATCTTGTTGATTTTAGATGCTTGAATTTCTTTGTAAATTAAAAATTTTAAAAAAAAGTTTATTGCGTCTTTTTCTCTATACTCCTGTTTTCTCTCATTTCTTAAGGATGGAGATTTAGAATGGCTGTTATTTTCAAGCTATAATGTATTCTATCACGAATGAAATACGCCTTGCAGGATGCATTTAAAGCAAGTTCTAGCTTTCTTTGCTGTTTACAGGTTTGCATGTAGTGTTGATAATGTTCACTGGCTATTTGGTTGGATATGCCACATTCAGAGCTCTTTTTGATCATAGTGCTGTCATGGTAACTTCGAAACATTATTGATCTTTTCGTACTTAGTTATTACAGTTCTTGGAAGAATACGCTGAGAAATTTCTATTTGTTTCCATCATTACTAAAACTCTAAAAAAGCTTTGTGGTAATTTTGATATTGCAGAATGCAGCAGGAGGTGTGGTTGGATTGGTATTTGGAATGCTTCTTGAAACAGTTCTTTTTATAATTAGGTCATCTAATCATGACATCCCATCTAGGCGTTCTACCGATGCAACAAACCAAAAGAAGCATTTATAGTTATTCCCCTGCCCTCCCTCCCATTCTTCCGTAAGAAGAATGAAGCGTTTAATATTTGTGAATAGCTCACTGGTTTTTGGTAATCCTGCTGCTTTAATTTACTCCAGACTTCTTCGTTTTACAAGATAGAGGGTGAATTTTTTTTCCTTTTGGAGGATCATCAGCATAGCCTCTCTAAGAAAGCTTTCTGCTTGCAGTTTTACTGGTTTCAGTTGGTATAGAAGACTATACCTGTTCAGTTCTACTTTTGCTCCGAATTTATTTTTTTTTTTTAAGAGATTGATTTTGCTCCATATTGAATTGAAACCAGAAGTTTTAATTATATAACCTTAGAAAAAACCATTAAGGCTAGAGAGCGCTAAACATTGGTAGACTGTGTTAGAGGTTGTACCCTATAAAAGCACAAAAGCAGCTGCGAAAGTCGAGTCTCCTAAGATCATAAGGTCGGAGGCATGGATGGATAACAGATGTTTCTGAACGTAGGCAAGTGAGCACAATCTGGTCATCCATGGAAAATTATCTGTGGGAATCAGAATATCCGTAATATATATAAATTGGATACTTTTTCGGTTACATTAATTGTTCTCAAAATTATAATTTTACCCTAGGTAGATTTTTTGGAATAATAACCACCTAATAGTATACACTCCAAAATAATTCACGTCTCAGATTAATTATATATATATATATATATATATATATATATATATGACTATCTAAGTATTTATATTATAAAAGAATTATACAAATGTGAAGCTAAAGATCAAGGAAAACACGATTCAGTATTGATGAGTTTCTTGGGCTCAAGGCTCATTCATCCAATTAAATAGTCTCTTGTACTACATTATGTACCTACACAATATTGTATTGATGTGCTATTTAAGCCAGTTCATAGTCCTACAACCAATATTTGTATGCTAGTATCTAAACATGCAAAACGCATATATGACTATCTACGTATTTATATTATAAAAGAATTATACAAATGTGAAGCTTTTTTTTTATCCTAAACCAATGACGATTCATTTCATGTGGTAGGCCCAGATGGTTAGTTCAACTGTGACAATTGTGATACGTCTTCGATCATATTACAGTTATATGAATAAACTAAAGTAGGATTTAGACAAGCTTGAATAGAGTCCTCCGTAAGAGAGTGTTTCAAAAAACTCGGGGATCTGTTTATCCTTACATGTATTCTTTCTTCTCCCCGCTGTGCGAAAAAGGAGCCCTTCTTGGCTAGAGTATTAGCTGCCGCATTAGTCTCTCGAAACTGGTGTTGTAGCTGCACCTGTGGCATTACCTGCAGAAGACATTGACATTCCTTTCTCCAGTTCATTAACTTCCAGTGGCCCAGCTTGTTGCCCTACAATGATTGTATCACCATGGAGTCTCCTTCAATAATAATATTAGAATTACAACTCATATTTTATAATGTAAAGTGTGATAAATAATACTTGGAATTCAGCCTCATAGTTAGTTATATGCGTTAATGGCCATATTGAAGAAATTATAGTGGCGCCCTGACAATCCCTAATCAAAACTTCAGCCCCTGCATATTTCCCATCCGAAATAGAGGAACCATCAAAGCTTGCTTTCAAATGTTGGATAGGTGGGGGTGACCATCAAAACTTACTTCCCCTTTATTTTTTCTGGTACATGTTGCGCACTATTTGATTTGCGAACCATAATCCAGTTTGCACATTGCTGAGGTGTGCATTTTCTGTTTTCAAAGATCTTTTTATTTCTTGCACACCAAATTTCCCAAAGTGCAGTGGCCACATAGACGTGTGCTCATGGGAGAATTTTCATGTGAGGGGAGGTCAGTGCCTTTTTGAGAAAGGATTTGATCATGCTTTCATTTCGTGTTTGAATTGATCCCTCCTTTATTAATGCCCAAACTGAACTTGTGAATTCACAGCTCAAGAGTAGATGTCATGGGTCTTCCTTTTCTAAGTCGCACATAACATAGAAAGGATTTGTTTGCATTCCTCTGTTGATTAGGTAATCCGTTGTGGGGATCCTATCTTTCATCAGTAGCCATAAAAAGTTGTGTTTTGGCGGAGTCTTAATTTTCCATATGTAATGCCAAAGGGGATCCAGAGGTCCTCTTTGTCAGATATTTCTTTTTTCCTTCTCTTTTATATGCATAAGGTGATACACAGATTTTATCGTGTACACACCAGTAGGACAAGGGGACCAGATCAAAGAGGTTGTTTCTGTATTTCCTATAGGTGTTTCCATTATTTTCTTTACTACGCTAGGTGGCCAGAGCTTCCTAACGCCGGTTTCATTCCATCTATTGCCCCCTTGTATAATTTGATTGATCTTAATCCTAGGGCTTTGAGGTCCACACTAGATCCTCGGCAAGTCAATAAGAGGTTTATCTAACTCCCATATCCAATTATCAAACCAAAGTGAAGTGTTATTTTGCATTGCTATTTGATACTGTGTTTTCTAGGAAAGATTCAATGTGTTTGGAGATCTGTTTCCAAGCCATAGAGTCTCCTTGTCTATTTTTTCTCATTGTTGTGTGTAAATTGTCACCATATTTGAGCTTCATAAAGGTGGCCCAAAGAGAGTCAGAGTTTGAATAAATACGCCAGAGAAGCTTAGTTCTGAAAGTTGAGCCAAGGCTCTGTAGGATTCTCAATCATAGTCCTCCATCTCTATGTGATTCACATATGTTTTCCCAATTAACTACATGTAGCTTCTTGGTACCCCTGAATGACCAAATAAACTCCCTAAACATCCTTTCTAATGTCCCGGTTACTTTTTGTGGCAAGTGGAAGCATGTGAGTAAGTGCAATGGGATACTAGAGAAGACTGTTTTTAAGAGAGTTATTCAGCCAGCTAGCGAAAGGGATTTCTTTATCCATCCTTGTAACCGTTTTGTGTGGACTTTATAAGTGGGCCGTAAGTTTCTTTTATGAGTCTTGTTTGAGGTATAACTATTCCCAGATAATTACCCAATGAAGTTGAGTGATGGTATGGTAGGTATGTTTTAATTTAGTCTTCTGTCTGGGCTGGTACCCTGGCTGAGAAGCATATTTTTGATTTCTTAGGGTTTACAGTATGCCTTGAGTACATAGCATATTCATTCAGAGTGGTCATGAAACTATGTGCTGTTTGGATTTCTGCCGTTCCTATCAGTAAGGTATCATTAACATAATGGAGATTGCATATGATAGGCATATTCTCCATGGGTCTCCAAGATTGAATTTTCCCTTGAAGTCTCGCTTCGAGGAACTTTGCTGAGAGGAGCTCAGTAGCTAGGATGAATAAAGTAAGGGACATGGGATCTCCCTGCCTTATTCTGCATTTTTGGGTAACAACATCCGTTGGTGATCCATTAATTAACACCTGATAGGTATTGGTGCTTATACAGGAGTAAATTAAGTCTCTCTATTGGATGGGGAAGTCAAACGCTTCCAAGGTATGACTTATAAAATCCCAAGATAGTTTATCAAAGGCTTTTTTGGATTGAGAACTATGAAGGTTTTATTTAACTCCTCAATCATTTTTCCTGTTTGGAAAATAATTTGGATATTCTTGAAGAGATCTTCCTTGACTAGAGGCCAATGGTATTTGAAAAAGATGGGTTGTAGCCCATCCAGGCCCAGGGCCTTATAAGAATCCACGGAAAAGAAGGCTACTTTGACTTCTCTCAAGATGATTAGGGCGGAGATTCTTGCCCGATCAGTATCTGATAATGTATTTATGGCTTTGAATGGTAGGGGCCCTTTCTCGTTTGTTGGGAGAAAAACATTTTCTGTTGTCCGACTGATGTGGGAGTTCGTGTTTCAATTCTATTTTCTTTCTTGAACAATTTTGTTGTAGAATGGAGGATTGTGTTCCTTGAAAAGGGAATAAATTTGTGTTTGTATTAACCTGTACTTCTCGAATGTCTTCCGTTGTGTCGAAGATTAGAGTGATATCCTGGATTGATGATTTCTCATCTCTTGTGGCCACCAGAGGCTTCTGTATTTTGAGGTCCTCCATCATCTGTGAGAGTATCTTGATATCTTCATCGATTTCACTTTTGAATTTCACTTCTTCTTCCTTCAATGTGAGTGCTGAGAGGGAGGAACAGAGGGAGAGCATGGTTGGGCTCTCTCCCTTTTCATTTAGGGTTTTCTTTTGAAAGCCAAATGTGAAGCTAAAGATCAAGGAAAACAAGATTCAGTATTAATGAGTTTCTTAGGCTCAAGGCTCATTCATCCAATTAAATACTCTTGTACTACATTATGCACCTACACAATATTGTATTGATGTGATATTTAAGCCAGTTCATAGTCCTACAACCAATACCTGTATGCTGGCATCTAAACATGCAAAACGTATATATGAATTATCTCATCTTTTATCTTTATCAACTTGGACCAAAATTTGATACCCTTTTCTAAAACACACTTATATCTTTAATAACTACTTGCACAAAGATTAAATTTTCATGGATTAAAATTTGCGTGCACAATTTAGAGGAAGTGTCGTGACTCCTGAACGCTAGCTTTAAAGGTTTTTCAGTTAGTCTGATATATAAGAATATAAATAAGGGGAATTTTTTCTTTCTAAAAATTTTGAGCGGTGATATAAGTTCTGCCAAATTTTACTGTGAGGGTTTACAGCGTGACTTGGCGTCTTGGTTAGCAGTCCAGATAAGAGATAATGTAGGAGCTATCTACCTATTCTTTAGGTAAGCCTAAACCTAGACCCTATCTGGACTACCAACTAGGCTGCCAACAGGACAGCCACATCAGGATGTAAAAACTCACAGTTCGAGTTCATTTTTGAAAATTTTAAAAAAAAAAGTCTTCTTTTTATCGCTGTTAGAAAATAAATAATTTAGCAATTATTGGGTTTAAATTTACTTGTAAATCTACTGTTATTTTGTTGGATTTGTGGGAATCATACGTACAACAATTGTTGCCCTATTACAACCGTTGGACTACTGGATGTAAAACAAATAATCTGACGAAATTGACAAGCTTAAACAACAGAAGGGACTGATCGGATGGGTCTTGTGGCATATTAATTAAATGCAAATGTGACCCATGTTGGAGATTTTTATTTTATTTTTTTTTCCATTGATAAGAAGTCATGAGCTGTAGATATTTTTTTTGTGGGTGGATGGAGAAGATATCCTCCAAATCAGACGAAGAAGACAAAAGAAGGCGGCTTCCATGTCGAAATTTTAGAGGGGCCGGGAGAGTGGATAAACCATTGACTGGCGCAACAGGGCAAGTTTGTCAATGGTTAGTACTCAATAAAAAAACACTTAAATTTCTAGGAAGATTTTTACAGATATCCCCAACTTTTCTCCATCTTATCTCTTCTTTTCACCTTTTCAACTTCGGATTATAGTCCAAGTTTTATCTTCTTCAAACACGTCCTCTTTTAACTAGATCATAAGCAAACAAATTTGTTTTTAACTTTTTGAATGCGTGTTCGTGGCATGGTGGCCCAGATTCTGAGTAAAGCAAGGAAATTAATGTGTATGTCGTACTGAAGTTGTGTGGCGTTGGATGTTCTTTCTAATTCTGAGATTCTCAGGGAAGCAGATTAGATGTTCGTTGAAATGTTGAGGTACGGTTCGGAGTTCAGACATGAGAGACGTAGTAGCTGTGGTGGGTATGCCGATGGATAAGATGTTCGTCGAAATGTCGAGGTCATGGGCAGCGAGTAGAAGCGAGTGCTTATAGTGCGCCTATACCAATTAAGCTTACATAGTGAGGGATTGGGAACTGTGTTGTGACATCTCCCAATATGTCAGTCAGATTGTTCTGTTCATGATTTCATTATCGGAGAAGCTGCTATAAATATCCAGTCTCTCCACTCCCGAGTCCCACCATAGTAGTAGCTAGTAGACAAGACTGATCAGGTTAGCTCCCATTTACTCTCACACAGCAAAGCAGATAGACTTACGTACCTTCAATTCATTCCGAGAGCTGATCAGGAGAGAGAACTAGTTGGTTCGTCTCTGCATCTATCCTGATATGCAGATTCCTAATATATGGGTGTTAAGAAACAGCCATTTCCTTTTCCCCTGATCTTATCTTTTTGGAGTCTTTGGAGCCTGCATGCACACCCACGCGGGCAGGCATGGGCGCCGACGGGACCTTTTTCATGTACTGCCCAAACAAAAAGCTGATCCCTCCCTTCTTTCTGGTAACATCTCGAGCGAATGAGAGAGAGAGAGACAGAGACAGAGGTCCGCTGATACGCCAACTCGTCTGGAAGGAGAGGGTTTCTCGGCAACACTCTCCGAGTGAGTACAAACTTCAGAAGTAGAGAGAAAGGAAAGAGAAAAGAGTCGGGCAAGAGAGAAGAATGAAGAAGAGAAAAAAAAACCAATTAATATTTCTTCTTTTTCAATTCCTGTCTTACATCCCCTTTTGTTCCTAGACTCATTTCTTTTACGAAACTCTCTAACTAATCATTTGAAAAGAAAATATCTCCAACGCAATCGGCGTGGTAGTGCTCCACGCGCTTCCGCTGTTGTGGAATTCCCGTTGGTGCCACGTCAACTTGCTTCACCCTGTTTTATATTCACTTAATCACCTAGGAAGTCTGTGTGTTCTGTTTGACACTCGAATGGAGTGGTTATCCTTCTCGTTGACTGCTTCTTTGCCTCCCCTATTACTCTCTTGCCCCGGTTCATGTGAGGGGAGGTCAGTGCCTTTTTGAGAAAGGATCTGATCATACCTTTCATTTCGTGTTTGAATTGATCCCTCCTTTATTAATGCCCAAACTGAACTTGCAAATTCGCAGCTCAAGAGTAGATGTGATGGGTCTTCCCTTTCTAAGTTGCACATAACACAAAAAGGATTTGTTTGCATTCCTCTGTTGATTAGGGAATCCGTTGTGGGGATCCTATCTTTCATCAGTAGCCATAAGAAAGTTTTGTGTTTTGGCAGTCTTAATTTTCCATATGGGATGCCAAAGGGGATCCAATGGTCCTTTTTGTTGGATATTTCTTCTTTCCTTCTCTTTTCTATGCATAAGGTGATACACAGATTTTATCGTGTAGACACCAGTAGGACAAGGGGACCAGATCAAAAAGGTTGTTTTTGTATTTCCTATAGGCATTTCCATTATTTTCTTTACTACGCTAGGTGGCCAAAGCTCCGTAACGCGGGTTTCATTCCATCTATTGTCCCCTTGTATAATTGATTGATCTTAATCCTAGGGCTTTGAGGTCCACACTAGATCCTCGGCAGGTCAATAAGGGGTTTATCTAACTCCCATATCCAATATCAAACCAAAGTGAAGTGTTATTTTGCATTGCTATTTGATACTGTGTTTTCTAGGAAAGATTCAATGTGTTTGGAGATGTGTTTCCAAGCCATAGAGTCTCCTTGTCTATTTTTTCTCTTTGTTGTGTGTAGATTGTCACCATATTTGAGCTTCATAAAGGTGGCCCAAAGGGAGTCAGAGTTTGAATAAATACACCAGAGAAGCTTAGTTCTTAAAGCTAAGCCAAGGCTCTGTAGGCTTCTCAACCCTAGTCCTCCTCTATGTGATTCACATATGTTTTCCCAATTAACTAAATGTAGCTTCTTGGTACCCCTGAATGACCAAATAAACTCCCTAAACATCCTTTCTAATGTCCCGGTTACTTTTTGTGGCAAGTGGAAGCATGTGAGTAAGTGCAATGGGATACTAGAGAGGACTCTTTTTACGAGAGTTATTCATCCAGCTAGGGAAAGGGATTTCTTTATCCATCCTTGTAATTGTTTATGTGTGGACTTTATAAGTGGGTCGTAGGTTTCCTTTATGAGTCTTGTTTGAGGTATAACTATTCCCAGATATTTTCCCAATGAAGTTGAGTGATGGTATGGTAGGTATGTTTTAATTTAGTCTTCTGTCTGGGCTGGTACCCTGGCTGAGAAGAATATTTCTGATTTCTGAGGGTTTACAGTCTGCCCTGAGTACATAGCATATTCATTCAGAGTGGTCATGAAACTGTGTTGTTTGGATTTCTGTCCTTCCTATCAGTAAGGTATCATCAGCATAATGGAGATTGCATATAATAGACATATTCTCCATGGGTCTCCATGGTGAATTTTCCCTTGAAGTGTTGCTTCAAGGAACTTTGCTTAGAGGAGCTTCGTAGCTAGGATGAATAAAGTAGGGGACATGTGATCTCCCTACCTTATTCCGCATTTTGGGGTAATAACATCCGTTGGTGATCCGTTAATTAACACTTGATAGGTATTAGTGCTTATACAAGAGTAAATTAAGTCTCTCCATTGGATGGGGAAGTCAAACGCTTCCAAGGTATGGCTTATAAAATCCCAAGATAGTGTATCGAAGGCTTTTTTAATATCTATTTTTGCCCTAAAGAAAGAAGTTTACTTCTTTCTTTTTAGGTGGAATGTTTTGAGAATCTCATGTGCCAACATTATGTGGTCTGAGATTTGTCTGCCTTTAACAAAGGCTGATTGTGTGGGGGATACTATCCTTGGACCAATTGGGACAAGCCTTGAGGCTAGAATTTTTATTAGTATTCTGTAAGTGACATTACACAGACTAATAGGTCTAAAATCTCCAAAGGTAGTAGGTTGTTCAATTTTTGGAATGAAAACTATGAAGATTTTATTTAACTCAATCATTTTTCCTATTTGGAAAATAATTTGGATATTCTTGAAGAGTGCTTCCTTGACCAGAGGCCAATGGTATTTGAAAAAGATGGGTTGTAGCCCATCCGGGCCCGGGGCCTTATAAGAATCCATTGAGAAGAGGGCTACTCTGACTTCTCTCATGGTGATTAGGGCGAAGATTCTTGCCCGATCAGTATCTGATAATGTATTTATGGCTTTGAATGGTGGGGGCCCTTTCTCATTTGTTGGGAGAAGAGTTTGGTAAAGAAAGTATGTGCATCTTTTTTTATTTCCTCATTTGTGTCTAATTTGGTGCCCGAAACCGATTCTATGTGCTGAATTTTATTTATTTGAGCTCTAGCTTTAACTAAGGAGTGAAAAAATCTAGTGTTCTCAGCTCCGTCCTTAAATTTGTTTTACCTAGCTCGCTGAAACGTGTGCATATTCTTAATCCTAGATAGCTTCATGAGTTTATGCTGAAGTTCTTTTTCAAGGTGTAGTAGTGCTTGGTTTTGTGGTTGATTTTGTAATTTTTTTTGAATTTCATCTAGATTGTTTGTCGTAGCTCTGATGTTCTTGTGGAAATTTCCAAATGTGTTCCTATTCCACTGAGTCAAATCCTTATAAATTTTTTGGAATCTGGTTTGGAGTGATTCAGGATGGGATGTGGAGTTGTTCGGGTGCCTGATACTATTCCATTCATTTTTAATTAAATCCTCATATCCTTCCCCTTCTCTCCACATGGCTTGGTATCTAAAATGTTTATTTTCTATGGCCTTTACTAGGTGTAAGTTAATAAAAAGTGGTAAGTGATTCGATCTCAGTCTGGTTAAAACTTGTAAATTTGTATTTGGCCACGTGCGCAACTAAGAGCCATTAGTAAAGGCTCGGTCAAGTCTTGCCATTACAAGTTTATCCCTAGTGCCACCGTTGGACCAGGTGAATTTACTGCCTTTATACCCTATATCATTCCACCCACCATTTACAATAAAGGAATGGAATGTTTTATTTATTCTTAAAGTATTCCCATGTGCAAAATACTTTTCATCATTTCACAGTGTAGCATTAAAATCTCCCACGATCATCGAGGGATCAGATTGGGATTGGTATAGTCTCTCAAGTTCCTCTATGGCGCTAGACCATCTATTACCTAGTGGGGGTAGGTAAATAAAATTTATATACATGCATTTGCCTAGGTTAGGGTTTATTTTATATTTTATTAGGTATTACGAGGAGTATTGGATATCTATCTGTACACTATTTTTCCAAAAGAGCCATAGTCCTCCACTTAGTCCCTGTGATGGGACCGTGTGAAAGGACAGGAATTTGGCTTCCAACCATTTAAAAGTCGGAGACAAATCAGGGTTGGTTGATTTTGTCTCCGATAAGAATATAATCTTGGGTGATCGAGATTGGAGAACAGTATTTAAAGCATTTATAGCCGAGGAGTTGTGTGCTCCTTGGATATTCCACACAAAAATTACTGGCATGATATAACTTTTAAAGGGGTCACAGAATTTTTACCTTGCGACGAAGTTGTTTTTGCTACTGTAGCAGTACGAGGAATTTTGTGTGGGTTCGCCTTCGTTTTTGAGGACTCGCGTTCCTTTGTAATCTATTCCACTTCTTATCTTTTTGCCTTCGACTGTGTTTATTTTTATGTTTATGCCTATTGTCCTCTTCTGAATCAGCAGATTCCCCCACGTGGTACTCATCTTTTCCTGTCTGGGATCGAATCAGTGCTCTTCCCATCCTTTCTGCTCGTCTGCTCTGCACTAGGTCCATTCCCCGCCTTGGTCTGGTCCATCCTGACCATGCTGGATTATCGGATCAATAGGGGCTTCATTTCTTCCATTTGGTCTGCCACAACATTCAGCCGTGCTATGTCCCACCATCTGCATAGTGTGCAGATTTTTGGTCGTCCTTCGTAGATGAAGGGAAGAAAGAACGTCATATTTGGAGCATGAATCGTGGTCCCCTTGCTATCTTCTTCTGCCAGATTTACTAGTACTTTAACTCTTGCGTATGTGCGACTGCATGGATTTATGGCAGTGCAAATGTATTGTCCCCACGGATTTACTATTCGCCGAAGAGTCTCATCATGGAAGAGATTGAATGGCAGGCATAATAGGTGAATCCAAAGCGGGGCTTGGGTGAAAAGATATGAGTCTACATGGAAATCCCTTGGCCACCTAAATAGATGGAGATATGATTCGCGTATGCGAATCGGTGCGTGAATAAGCAGTTCCTCACAGTCATTCTTCGTGTCCAAAACCACATAGTGGTTGCCTCTGTTAAGAGCGTACATCGCCACTGTTGGTTCCGGGAGGCCAGGTTTCCTTAACATATTTTGCAGGGTGGAAGCTATGGAACTTAGAAAGCCCGGAACACGTATAACAAACATGCCAACTAGAGAGTTCTGAACGTAAGCGAGCTCCTTCTCTGCATGCTCCCTAGAGAGGGAGACACGGTGCATGTTTTCGGTGAGGAGTGATATCTGACTGTCGGCAACTGGTGCTCTTTTTTCGCCACGTCCTTGGCTTCTTGAGATTTATAGAAACTTCCAAACTTGATTGGAGGAGCAGCCGTTTTCAGAGCTCCTCTGGCTGAGGTCCATGGGGATGTAAACGGGAGCCGATTACCCGCTCTACCGTCCGTCCGATTACCGTTCTACCGTTTCGAAGAATAAAATAATATTATCCGTTTACCATTCTACCGTTTAATAAATGACACGGAAACGGAAATTGCTCTTTTAAACCCGTTTAAGTAAGGGTAATATGGTAAATTTATATATAAATTTAAATTTAACATGATTTTTCAATTATTCATATGTATAACCTTATTATCTTTCTAATAAGTTTTTTAATCACTTATAATAAAAATTATTAGAGTTGAAAAGTTTGGATATAATTTTTTATTTTTTCATTTGTTTTTGTACTTATTTATACATGGTCTTATAGATCATATATCATAATTCATAATTAGGATAGTACCTTTTAATCTAAGATTAATAAATATTTCGTTTTTCTTCCAAATATCAAATTTTATAAAGATGCCAAATCTTTATATAAATAAAACAATTATTATAAAAAAATACATTATAATTCTTAATTAAATAATTGATATAAATATATTATAATTCATAATTAAATAATTTTACAAAGATAAACATAATAATAAAAAAATATACACATGTGTCATGTATTTATCAATTTCATTAAATATTTATTATAAATGACAACAATCAACATAGAAATGTAAAATTTAATAAAAATGTAAACATAACTTATTAACTATTTTACTATGTACATCTTTTTTGTTGAAGATTTTGAGGACTGAACTATGTAAATACTTATTTGAAGTTTGGAAAATTTGTATCAATGATTTCAATATATCAAATGTATATATCAAATGTATATAAGATATAAATTATCAAGTGCAATGCAATGTACATATTTGAATTTAATTTTTATGTTGTTAAAAGTTTGTAAGTGTTGGAACTCTGAAATAATAAGCGTTATATTATTATATCTACTATTTTACTTGATATAATTTCCTTAAGTTTTCTGTTTTTAGTGGTTTTTTTTATTTTTTTGATAATTGTTTATGATTGTTTCTTAATTTACCCGTTTATTACCTGTTTTACCTGATTACCCATTGAAAAAATGGGTAATAAATGGAAACGGAATAGCCGGAATTAAACGGTATACGAACGTTAAACGGGTAAGAGACGTTAAACGGTAAATGGTAAACGAAAAACCCTTACCTGTACCGTTTATTACCCGTTTTCATCCCTAGTTTAGGAGGTAAGGCCGGGACCATGGGTTTCTGAGCGTAGTCTGGTTCCATGAGAGACAGCAGTAGAAGGAACGTGAGAGCGGAAAATTTAGATTTTCGGTGCCGATGTAGTTCCTAGACGGGGGGAAATTTTGTAGAGTTTCGGTGGAGAAAACGAACTGTATAATTTTTCTTTGCGTTTAGTTTGTTACAGATGGCTTTTAGAAGCCACGTGTCGCCAAATCTTGTCCTAAAAGAATTTTTTGAGGGCTCTAAACTCCGTCCTCTCAGCCCTTTGCCTCCAAGCGTATCTATCTCATAAATGCTGATTGGCCCTAAAGTCTTTCCCTTTTTTTAAAACCTATCCTACCCTTGGTCCCCCTATTTGAGGCTCTTATCCACTAGGCTCTATTTACATAATTTCCAGACCTAGTTTGAAATCTCCATTGGGTAATACCCAACCAAAGAAACAGATCTAGGTACTTACCTGCCACCCATCTCTTCTCTCTTTTCCCTCTACTGTTTTCCGTCCTTCTCCCTACCTTGTCAGTCAGAGCTCTCCAATCCAATGTGACGTTTGCTGTCAAAAAAATTTCATTTGGGGGAGGTGCTCCGGTGACTGATTTTTCTTCCGGTCAGAGCTCCAACGATGTTCCTTCTTCCTTTTGCTGTCGACCATGCTTGGTTTTTTTCTTCCCTTTTCCGTGGCTTTTTATGTGAAAGCCATGGGGGGCTTTCTCAGGTTGGATCACGTAAGCTTCGGTTCCGGTGAAGAAAGTTCCCGTTTGAGATTGAGGAGGTAGTTTTGTGTAAAAATTCTTTTACATGTAGAGGATGGGTTGACAAATATCAATGATCTTGTTTTAGAGAGTGATATGTGATTTTTGTATATTTTTTTGCTTCTGATGAGGTCGTTCCTTGAGCAGGGTGGTTTGCCTATTTGAACTTTTTGTGAATTGTGGTACACTGGTGTTTCGATGCAGCTCTTGTGATGTTGTATTCGAGAAGCTCACTCTGTTTGGGCTTTCCTCGGTGGATATTGTTTCTAGCGTATTGTGGTGTTCAACACATTTTGTGGGCGAGAGTTTGGTGTTTTTTACCGGGATACGAGTGTACCTGGTTTTTAGTGTTGTGGTCGATCATTAAAATATCCATTTTGATGCAAAGTGTTTTTATCTCTTTTGTGTTTGAGATATTTTCACCATCGAGGGGTAAAGTCTGAAAAGAAGAACATTGTCTGTTGTACGACTGATGTGGGAGTTCGTGTTTCAATTCTATTTTCTATTTTGAACAATTTTGTTGTAGAATGGTGGAGTGTGTTCCTTGAAAAGGGAATAAATTTGTGTTTGTATTAACCTGTACTTCTCGAATGTCTTCCGTTGTGTCGAAGATTAGAGTGATATCCTGGATTGATGATTTCTCATCTCTTGTGGCCACCAGAGGCTTCTGTATTTTGAGGTCCTCCTTCATCTGTGAGAGTATCTTGATATCTTCATCGATTTCACTTTTGAATTTCACTTCTTCTTCCTTCAATGTGAGTGCTGAGAGGGAGGAACAGAGAGGAGAGCATGGTTGGGCTCTCTCCCTTTTCATTTAGGGTTTTCTTTTGAAAGCCAAATGTGAAGCTAAAGATCAAGGAAAACAAGATTCAGTATTAATGAGTTTCTTAGGCTCAAGGCTCATTCATCCAATTAAATACTCTTGTACTACATTATGCACCTACACAATATTGTATTGATGTGATATTTAAGCCAGTTCATAGTCCTACAACCAATACCTGTATGCTGGCATCTAAACATGCAAAACGTATATATGAATTATCTCATCTTTTATCTTTATCAACTTGGACCAAAATTTGATACCCTTTTCTAAAACACACTTATATCTTTAATAACTACTTGCACAAAGATTAAATTTTCATGGATTAAAATTTGCGTGCACAATTTAGAGGAAGTGTCGTGACTCCTGAACGCTAGCTTTAAAGGTTTTTCAGTTAGTCTGATATATAAGAATATAAATAAAGGGAATTTTTCTTTTCTAAAAATTTTGAGCGGTGATATAAGTTCTGCCAAATTTTACTGTGAGGGTTTACAGCGTGACTTGGCGTCTTGGTTAGCAGTCCAGATAAGAGATAATGTAGGAGCTATCTACCTATTCTTTAGGTAAGCCTAAACCTAGACCCTATCTGGACTACCAACTAGGCTGCCAACAGGACAGCCACATCAGGATGTAAAAACTCACAGTTCGAGTTCATTTTTGAAAATTTTAAAAAAAAAAGTCTTCTTTTTATCGCTGTTAGAAAATAAATAATTTAGCAATTATTGGGTTTAAATTTACTTGTAAATCTACTGTTATTTTGTTGGATTTGTGGGAATCATACGTACAACAATTGTTGCCCTATTACAACCGTTGGACTACTGGATGTAAAACAAATAATCTGACGAAATTGACAAGCTTAAACAACAGAAGGGACTGATCGGATGGGTCTTGTGGCATATTAATTAAATGCAAATGTGACCCATGTTGGAGATTTTTATTTTATTTTTTTTTCCATTGATAAGAAGTCATGAGCTGTAGATATTTTTTTTTGTGGGTGGATGGAGAAGATATCCTCCAAATCAGACGAAGAAGACAAAAGAAGGCGGCTTCCATGTCGAAATTTTAGAGGGGCCGGGAGTGGATAAACCATTGACTGGCGCAACAGGGCAAGTTTGTCAATGGTTAGTACTCAATAAAAAACACTTAAATTTCTAGGAAGATTTTTACAGATATCCCCAACTTTTCTCCATCTTATCTCTTCTTTTCACCTTTTCAACTTCGGATTATAGTCCAAGTTTTATCTTCTTCAAACACGTCCTCTTTTAACTAGATCATAAGCAAACAAATTTGTTTTTAACTTTTTGAATGCGTGTTCGTGGCATGGTGGCCCAGATTCTGAGTAAAGCAAGGAAATTAATGTGTATGTCGTACTGAAGTTGTGTGGCGTTGGATGTTCTTTCTAATTCTGAGATTCTCAGGGAAGCAGATTAGATGTTCGTTGAAATGTTGAGGTACGGTTCGGAGTTCAGACATGAGAGACGTAGTAGCTGTGGTGGGTATGCCGATGGATAAGATGTTCGTCGAAATGTCGAGGTCATGGGCAGCGAGTAGAAGCGAGTGCTTATAGTGCGCCTATACCAATTAAGCTTACATAGTGAGGGATTGGGAACTGTGTTGTGACATCTCCCAATATGTCAGTCAGATTGTTCTGTTCATGATTTCATTATCGGAGAAGCTGCTATAAATATCCAGTCTCTCCACTCCCGAGTCCCACCATAGTAGTAGCTAGTAGACAAGACTGATCAGGTTAGCTCCCATTTACTCTCACACAGCAAAGCAGATAGACTTACGTACCTTCAATTCATTCCGAGAGCTGATCAGGAGAGAGAACTAGTTGGTTCGTCTCTGCATCTATCCTGATATGCAGATTCCTAATATGTGGGACTTCAGAAACAGCCTTCCCTATTTCCTTTTCCCCTGATCTTATCCTTTTTGGAGTCTTTGGAGTCTGCATGCACACCCACGCGGGCAGGCATGGGCGCCGACGGGACGTTTTTCATATACTGCCCAAACCAAAAGGTGATGATCCCTCCCTTCTTTCTGGTAACATCTCGAGCGATGAGAGAGAGAGAGAGAGAGAGAGAGAGAGAGAGAGAGCAAATGAGAGAGAGAGAGAGAGAGCAAATGAGAGAGAGAGAGAGAGCAAATGAGAGAGAGAGCAGCAAATGAGAGAGAGAGAGAGAGAGCAAATGAGAGAGAGAGAGAGAGAGAGAGAGAGAGAGAGAGCAAATGAGAGAGAGAGAGAGAGAGAGAGAGCAAATGAGAGAGAGAGAGAGAGAGAGAGCAAATGAGAGAGAGAGAGAGAGCAAATGAGAGAGAGAGAGAGAGAGAGCAGAGAGAGAGAGAGAGAGAGAGCAAAGAGAGAGAGAGAGAGAGAGAGAGAGAGAGAGCAAATGAGAGAGAGAGAGAGAGGAACGCGATGGAGTATATCATGCATGCATGTATAACTTATCCATTTCTGACACTCATGATCCAGAAAAATTAACCCATATTTTGTATCTAGTACGTACAAGTTTTCATTAATTTCATTTACTTTTGTAAGTTTTCTTTTTACAATATATATTTTGTTATACTGAGGACATGATTAATATCTTTTATAACTATATACTGGAAGAAAGTAACGTGACAATGGTTCCAAAAACGAAGCTTCCAGCATTTTTGTACTGGCCTGGTGTGCCATTTTGTTACTGGACGTGTAAAGAGATTATATATAATAATATATTTCTGGGCGTCTAATAATGCAGCCAGCAGTGCTGCAAAAGACCAAAAACTGGAGTCGAATGAAAGCAAAACCCAAAAGAAAACGATAACATGACCTTCAGGAGCTCTTATATATATTGGAACCGTGAACGTCCCTCTCAATTTTAAAGCAATTAATTGGGTGCCCATATGCCCCTGTTAATTATTTCCCCCCACCCATGGCTACCTAAGCCTACTTCCCCATCCCTTCCTCTGCAAATACCTCCTCCAAAATCCTATTGCACCCATGTGATTGAACTTTTCTTAATTTTCCATGCAATCTTTAATTATTTAATCTTTGATTCAACTTTAATCTGATCTTAATCTATCCTAATTAATCACCTATAAAATTCATCTTTAAAAAATGGATCTGAACTGCGTTGTTAATATATATGCATGCACCGCTGCTTGGAACGGGTTTGAGCCCTCGCGTCCGCCGCTGTTTCCGAAAAAACACGGGGTTTATTTTTCGCATACCGACACTACCCTGAACTTTTCGCGTAATTTTCTCGCTTCACGATCGTACGATCACGTACGGGAGGAGGGAGTGGGCCCACCATCCATAAGCGACAACGACAACGTGGCTTAATTACGCGCGTCTCCGAAAGAGCGACGCGTGTGGGTGGGGAGTCACGTGCGAGGGGGTCACGTGGCGAGCGTTGAATTGCCGGCACTTTTTAGTAAGTCTGTATATAATGCCGGGTTTCGTTTCGGACAGCTTCGTCTTTTACTTATTTTTGGTTTTTTGGGTTTCCTGATCTTCGGATCATCGGGGAGATCAGATCATGAAGGCGGTACTCGTGAGGACGACGTCGTGTCCAATCCCGGCCACCTCCGCCTCCCTCGGATCTCCGAGGGGGGTCGTCGTCGCTGCTTTCTCCGACCAAGATCCCGGCGCCGTACTCTCATTCCCCGGCCGGAATTGCGCCTTCTCCTCCTCCACCAAACCCGCTTTGCACGTACACTGCGGGAATGAGATCAGGAAGAAGGCCGCGTTCCGACGGACTCTGTCCGAAGAAAATCTCCATCGACGGACTCCTCACGATAACAATAGTTGGTATTACACTAATCCTGCCCGGGGATTGACCAGGAGATTCTCCGGTTCGTTTACGGATATGATCGTCGAGGAAGAGCAAAATGTTCCGAATTATGCGGAGGAGGAGGAGGAGGAGGAGGAGAAGGAATTGGGGATTTCTGAATGTTTGTCCGGGATTTGGTCGGTCAACGACGTTTTGCCGGAGGAGGAGGAGGAGGAGGAGGAGTGTGAGTTGACCGGCGGCGGGGGTACGGGGGAAGGGAGGAAAGACGGAGGGGGGAGAGGCGGAGGAGGTGATGGGATCGGAGATCTGGCCGGGGGAAGCGCGGATCAGAACAAGATGGGGGCTTATTACAGGGAGCTCTTGAAAGCCGATCCTGGAAACCCTCTGCTTTTGAGAAACTACGGAAAATACTTGCACGAGGTAAGAAGAAGATGGGTTGTTTTGATTTGATTGAACCTGCTTTTTTGCTTTCGAGATTTGCTCTGATTGATTAATTAACCTCCCTCGCGGCGTGTGTTGAATTAAACTTTGAAAGGTGGAGAGGGATGCGGCGAAAGCGGAAGAGTATTACGGGAGGGCCATTTTGGCGAGTCCAGGAGATGGAGAGGTTCTGTCTCTGTACGGGAAGCTGGTGTGGGAAACACAACGGGACGAAGGGAGAGCTCAATCCTACTTTGACCAGGCCATCAAAGCCTCCCCTGAGGACTGGTAAATTATTAAGACACAACTTTCTCTTCTTCGTCTCTTCTCTCATCTTCAAATTTATGGAAAAATCACCATCAAAGCCTCCTCTGCCTGGACACGATTATTGTGTTTTAACTTGATTTTCCTTCATTGTCTATCCAGCTATGTACATGGGTCTTACGCCCATTTTCTCTGGGATGCGGAGGATGAAGGCGAAGAAGAAGAACAACAAAATGGGGATGTCGAAGTGGAGCTTAAGTCTTCTTCATCCATGGTAGCGGCATTTTGACCAAACTACTGACTCCTCCTTGACTGACGATATCCTCCTTTGGAAGTCTGGCTACGAGCCTCGGCCAGGTGAAGGAGAGAGGGAGAGAGAAGGGAGAAGGCTCAACTTCTTCTGTAATATTATGTGTAAAGAAGATGAATAAAAATTTAGTCTTGACGTTCATCGGATGTATGTTATTAGTGTAACCAAATTACACATAGGAGGAGCGATTATGGGAGGTAAATTGAGTATACTCCATCCTTGTACAGTAAGAGCTTGGGGTACTAGGATTTGCAATCTGCAGATATGATATATGTAATTGGGCTTAACTCTTCTCTCTTATAGAGCGACTTAAAAGTGTGGTCTCTCCTCAGTGTTGGAATGTATATAACCGGGATAAAAGTTTTTTAAAACATATATTGTATAAAAACTATTTGAAAAAATGGTGTCGTGGTGTAGTAGGTTATCACGTCAGTCTAACACACTGAAGGTCTCCGGTTCGAGTCCGGGCGACGCCATTAATTGTTGTTTTTTAAAACAAAAGGCAATTTTCTTTTTAAGCTTACATGAACGAATAATTTGGGTCTAAATGACTATTATATTATAATATTTATTTCATTTAATAATTATTTTTTGAGTGAGTGAAATATATTAGTTATATGAAAAAGGAAAATAGGTCTTAGTGTCATCAAATGTAGTCTAGTCCAACTTATAAAAATATAAGTAAAAAAGGTTATATATGGTGTATACTAGTAGTATTAAGTATTAACTTTAGAATCCAGATATTTCTTTTTTTATTTTTTTTATTCTTATGAGGGTACAGCTACAGCCGGTTACAGAGTTACTCAAGTAGCCGCGAAAATATAACATCATTAAATTTACAAACCAAAAAAAACATCACTTAGCAAATCTACGACGTAATTTCTTGTTTTGAGAACTTAAAAGATGTTTCTGAGGATGTTTAAGCAATCTGCTCCAATAATCTGCACCCTAATGGGAGAGGCCCATAAGAAATTATATATGATACTCCATCGTTGTACAATAAAAAAATCTTGGGGTGGGTTTTGCAGATATGATAATATCATGTGTGTAATTCGAACCTGTTATTTCTTAACATAGGTCGTAGAGATGTTTATAATATTCGTTTTTTCTTTTTCTTTTTTTCCCAATAAAAGTAGTATGTATAAGATAATAATGTTCAGTTGGTAATTGGTTATCACGTCAGTCTACAAGCTTATATTATTGGCGAGTCGGAGGAGATGCCATTAATAAAATCTCTAATTGTTTATTATTAATTAACTCTTCATCCTCTGCATGTTCCCATTTTAGCTTGCATGATCGAGTAATTTGATACAAAATGGCTGTTATATTATATTTGTTAATTTGATAATAAGTTGGTGATTAGCTGACAAGTGAGTCAAAATATCTGTTTGCCCGATTCTTCAAGCAATTAGAAACTACACCATTTCTGAGTAAAACAAACTTTTCAACATCAATTACGAATATTATATACTTGTACGAATTGTATAGAAGGAAAACATGTCTTAAATTTATTCTTATAAAGGGTAATTTAAACTAACAGATATTTATAAATAAATAAATGCAGGCGTACTAATAAGATACCATTATCTTATGAGGCCACATTTTTTTTATTTTTATTATTTGGACAGTTCTCGTTGTCATCCAACAATATTATTTGGACAGTTCTCGTTGTCATCCAACAATATTATTTGGACAATCTAGAAGCTTATATTGGCGAGTCCGGGAGGTCAGATTGGCTGGTACGTCGGATGAATACTGCATGTTGGAGCAGCTAGCATTTTCATTTTTAAAACCCCAAAATTCTAAACGCTAAAACCCCACTCATCTATTGTGGACAAAATTATGGGGACGAAATTATTATGGACAAATCAACCTAACCCCATTAACAGACTATACCAAACCAACCCTGTCGAAAACTAAACTAACCCACCTCCGTGTAAAAGCTAATCCAAACCCACTCAACTAAAGCAGCCCCACACTGGGAAATATAAAAGTAGAGCAGGGTTTAGGCTGACCTAGTTGGTAGAAAAACGAAAATATAAAAGTACACGTTGGATACTGTGGCTTGTGGAAGTACATGGAGAGCTCTCTTCCCCTTTAATTTTGATGGAAAATGGATAAGTAGTCAGCGCAGTATTAAGATCATAATCTGCTCTTAGTCTAGGGAAGGGAGAAGCTATTCGTGCCGAAACAAAGCATGAAAAGAAAAGGAACCTCAAGTTCTTCCAAAAAACCGAACTAGCCGTTCATCCCAAACCACCAAAGTTCAAAGAGAACCATCCTTTTACACTAACGATGAAAAGGAAAGTGGAAAATAAATAAAATCTCACTAAGTAAAATCTTGATTCCCCCTTGATTTCAACCAATAAACTAACCCAAATTCCGTAAACAATTGAACAGTAATTACTAATGCGAGAAATGAAGTACAACAGAAAACAAAATTGTCACTGTATTTTAGTAGATTACATTAAAGATGAAAGAAAGCTGGGGAAAAGAGCCTCGTAACATCCTCGGTCCTACAATTTTATATCCAATAGTTTTCTATCACTCTATAGTTCTTGATCACCAAAAAGTTAGGTTTAAAGGGACGATGGGTGCACTTTCTAGTCACTCTAATAATGAACCGGTCTCTATTTTTTAGGGAGGAAGCAGAGGGAAAGTGTCAAAAAGAAACCTTTTTCAAACTTGCTTGGCAGCGAAAAGAGCTCACAGATCACACCCATGATTAAATCAGCGAAAGAATACAATCTTCTAGATAAAAACAGGATATCCACATCTGAACTGATTTATTCAACCATTCTTTAATGGCTCAATCAACAGTTTTCACTTTGTGGTTGGAGACACATGTTAACAACATATTCATAAAAATTTGAAGAGTTGCAACTAAGAAGGGAAAAATTTACACAGAAAATATGTCAGAAAGAGAATTCCTCCGGCAGATCTTGAAATTTACCCGATAGAAAGCTTTTATATTTTTCTTGAATACCACCTACAGGATAGGAATACCTTAGTACAGACTAGCATGCAAGGTAACCATGAAATATTTGGCAGGTTTACCATACCTTTAGCTTGAAGAGGTGGTATGCTCTCTGTTAAGGTAGTCTGAATCAACTTCACTAGGTCCTTCCCTGGATATGCCAAAACATCATTTACTTTTCATTAAGTAGTCGGTCTGTCTTTGGACGGAAGTTTTAAGAATATTTAATACAATCAGTTGTTCAAATGTCGTATGCATAGCTTACCAGTCACAGGCTTTTCTCCAGCGTTAACATTCAGCAGGAAGGATGGAATCTCCTTGTCTTTCAGCTGCAAACATAATGGAAAGAGGAGTGATAAACTAAATATAATCTAAGACTAATTTTCAAAAAAAAACATAATCTAAGACTAAGCAAGTACACAACGTTAACTATACATGTTATTTTTTATATCCAGACCTGTGATAGAAGGCCCTTAGCAAGCTCCAATGGATTATTGGGGGACGGACCCTTGATATATCCAGGGAGAAAGTTTCCATTCTGATACCCAGCAAGATAATGATAAGCTGCTTGACCTGGTGAAAGCTTTGATACAAGTGAAAGGGCACCGGAGCTGCATTTGAGCAAGGGACCATTTTAGACCATTCTAAAAATAAACTGGAATCCTGCTAGCAAATTTGAATTATAAAGCAGCACCTCAGGAGAAATGGGACACCAGAGACGAAGTTCACGAAAGAACGTGGGTTACATAAAATAGCTTCAATTCCAAATTTTTAGGGAGCATTGCAATTGCAAGGCGCCCTCTGGCTCCACTAACAACAATATTTTCTAATTTCTTTTAACACCAAAACATTTTGCACTTGCAATCATTCCAATCTTCAACTCCACTTTTTAAAAATCGATTCTGGCACGTAACACCAATTTGCTTTGACAACATAAAGCGTACAACAGAAGGTGAAATACATGAGAGAGTGAAATATTATGTAAAATTGCAGCTATAAAAGAAAAGACAATGTCATCAATATTTCATAGTGTACCACAAAAATGTGTCAGCACCACATAACTAGCAGCCAAGTTAGTCACACTAAAGCACAGAATGAAATGCTCTTAAGCATGCTAAGGTATTGTTTACTAAAGAACATAGAGAAAAAACCACAGCTTGTAATGGTGCAACAGCTGTTCAATTCTCTTGAAAAAATTAAATTTAAAAACTATAAATTTAAAAAATCAATTATCACAAGAACCTAGAACAGATCGACCGTAACATGTCAATGGTGAACAATACTTCCTATCATATGTACTCTTGTCCTTGAAGATCCTTAATAGACAGATCCGTTTTAGTTTGTCTTACTGCCTCTTAACGACTTGTAAAGTACATATTAAAAAGGCTAAAATAGCACTTTACCTATCGGCAGATGCAAAGATGATTGCATCTGGCAATTTGTAAAGGTTAGGTGCACTGGAATCTCTGCTTCGCAAGAGAGGTGCAACACCTTGTGGGGATAGAACTATATCAGTATCAAATTCGCGCAAATCCGAACAGCTCTGGATGGTACTCTCTTGGGCAAACACCACTATCAAAGAGTCTCCAGAGAAAAGCAATCTACAATGAGCATGAAAAAGATTTCTGGTTAAAATATGAGATGAAAGCAAAACAGCAGTGTCATTATGAAAATTAAATAAGAACCTTCCCTACCTAGCAGATAAAGGAAGGCCACCCCTTGCAGATATAACTGGTGCAGCTAAAGCAGCAAGGCTATCTTTTATACCACTGATATCAGAAAATGCCTTACCAGAAAGGATAAGAGAAGATCGTTCAATATCAGCTGCTATAAATCCACTACTAGCCTCTGGTCCCAGGCCAATACTCTCACCAATGCTCTGACTGCAGCACCAATAAAACAATTATATACGATAAAGAGAAATGTACAATTACTGAAACAAACAAATTAAGAGAATCTTAGCTGACACCATCTTGTGAAAATATCATTAGATTTATTTAATATTTATAGAAAGAGAAGGATCATTTCTTCACACTACTACAAAGGCTAGTTGCTTTCCCATTTGACCAACAAAGGTAAATATCTTACATCTTTTGGGAAAGAGGTCACACATCTTCTTTCAGATGCATAACGGTGAGTGGGAAAAATTTCCACACTGAAAAATACTAAGAAAAACCAATAGGTTAAAAGGTTGAGTAATAGGCTTCTTAAGAGTTAGTTATTCTCTGATAGAATCTGGACTCAATCTTTAACACAAAGAACTCGAAGCTACTATAAAGATTATATTGTTTCTCATTTTTTCCCTTTGCAGGATTAAGAAGTGTGTAAAAAGAGAAACAAACAGAGATAAAACTCCCACAGCAAGAGCTTTTAGTGAGCCAATCATTGATATCCTTCGGTTTTTCTTTTAGAAGTGGCAAAAACTTTTATTGATTTTTTAAGAATGCATAATTGATATCCTTCGTGAATATCCAAAATGATTAACTATTGCATGCATTTCTAGCTCTTGCTTGTAAAGATATTTGGAATTAACCAACAGCTATATTAGCACACTGCCAGTGTTTGTGTTTAATCTAACCATCAAGTAGAAGGTCGATTGAAAACTTTGATGGAGGCCAGAAGAGAGTAACTTAGAATCTTGTGCATCATAATGTTAACTAATGCTGGCGCTTTCAAGATCTATATACTCCAAATCAAGGTAGGCACTTAGCCTATTATGGCCATTTTATAGCTTGGCCAAGCAGGGATTTTAACAGATGAAATTTGATATGAATTTTCACTTGACTAGTGTTTTAAAAGTTTGTGTTTTTGAATGATCTTATTTGAGAAAAGAGAAACCCAAAAGATGGATCATGAAACAAAATATCAAAAAGAGGAGCAACAAAAAATAGCACAATAGAAGGAAAGAAATGGCTGGAACAGACAACAATTGTGATTGCTAACCTCTCCTAATGAGTATGAGATCAGTAGAAACATAACCCCATATTTCTTATCCTGGAGAACTCGCATTACCTTCACAAATACATCTCGGTTTTTTTTTTTTAACATCACATATAAATATCACTTACTCTCTCCCCTGCCCCATCTATAGCTGCTAGAGTAGATATTCTCTCTACAAAGTCCTTAACATTTTTTATAACCATTTTTGGGGGGTTTTTTCCCACCTTAATGGCTCATGCAATGAATTTAAATAACTTTAAAACACTTTTAAGTCATGAACATCAAATTTGGTAATGAGGATAATTGCTCAACATTAATGCTAGTTTAGAACAAAAGCATTCTATATAGTTTCTTCGCATGACATGCATCTGCATCTTGACTCCTGTCAAAAAATAAATTCCAAAAGAGACATCATGCTAAATACATAAAGTGTAAAGTGGAGATAACCTGGCAGAGGTTGCCACATAAACAGTTAGAGGGCAAGAATCATGGGAAACTGCTCGAGTAGGCGTTCTCCAGAGTACATTTGAAAGAGCCAACACAGCAGAGGGGTTATCACTTATAACTCGGACTTTAGCATCACTTTTGGGAGAAGAACAAACAGCCCCATCATGAACAAAAACATTTGAGATAGAAGAAAGGTGAGCGGTAACCTGTAACAGAAGAAAACAAACAATTGAGTTGGTATCAGAAACATCACATACCTGCTAATAAAATTTGATTTGATATAGTACACCTTATATTACCAAAGAAGACAACAGAATCTTCTAGATTGTGTGTTTTCATAGGGTGCCATCTTCCGGAAACAAGGCTACGTCTCAGATTCATAGTCATATCATATCTTGGCTATGCTCTCAGAAATTGGCAACAGATATCTCTCTTCAATTTTAGACAATGCATCAGCTAGTGGAGTGGACTCCCCACTTGGAGTTCTGAAGCTTAATGTGGATATTTCCCTGTGTTACTCCAGGCCCAAAAGGTTTTGGTAGGGTGCTCAGGACCTCTTTACTGCTTCATCATCCTCTCTTTTTGTTGAACCAGCTGGGTGAGGTGTCTAAACTCTTTGGACAAAGAATTTTCTTGTTGTTATCAATGGATTGTGGTTATTTAAGATACATTTTACTGAATCATTATTTTTCAAGGGATTCACAAGATGTTATTATCTGGTTTGGGGGTTAAGTTACTGCATTGGCGGTTTATAAATTTGTATAATGAGGTTATGTATATTCGTAACTTTATAGTTTTTGAAACAGTGCACTTGCCCAAAAGCCCCTGCTTTATGCCCCTGTGGACATTTGAACCAAGAACTCCCACTACAAATCCCTCATGTGACACTGAACCCCTGCTCAAGTTCCCATAACGCTATAGTTTTTACTTAGAGAAATGTAAAGACTTCTACTAATGGTTTGACAAACACATTAGTTAAAAGGGGTTTTATTCTTTTTGACCTGTTGGTCTTAATGAAATGCGCATTTTCTCAAGAAGAAGCTTAGACCCTTTAAACAGCAACTACAAACTATTTCAGACTCCTACAGGCACTATTAGTATAAAATAAGGACCTTCTAATATTATAAGGAAATATGATAAAAGGAATAGTTACAGATATATTAGGGTTTATTAGCATTATGGGTCAGTAGTGGGCATTATATTGGGTTTTGCTAGATTAAGGGTTTATTTATAATTATTAGTTAGTTGGGGTCTATTTTGTAAGTCCATGTTGGAATGGACTAATTTGCAATATTGTATCTTTTAATCATTATAAATAAGAGGTCTCCCCCTTTGGACGATTAAGGTCAGAATTACAGAAACCATTATCTCTTATTTTCTTTCTTTTCCTTCTACCCTTTCTTTCTCTAAAACCCTAATTCTCTCTCTTCTTCCTCTTTTTCCCTCTTCTAAACCCTAATTCCTCCTCATCGTCGCTGTTACGAATTAGAGTTGTAACAAGAATCAACTAATAAAAGACTAAATGAAATTATCAATATAACTACAATTTTTCTTGAAAATAATTTTCAAAGACAATGTCTTTCAAATAGAATAAAAAGACAGAATTAGGCAACTCTAATGTTCGTAAAACAACTGTCTTCCGCCCCTATTTTCTCTTTGGCACAAGCACATTATAGACTGTCCATAATAGGGACGCTTCTCATTCTCCACAATCTTCTCTCCTCATGTTTTGCTTAATTATGTTGTTGTTATCTTGTTTTAGTACTAATACCACAGTGGGCTTAGTTGGACAGGTTCCAGGTTCAGTTAGCACCTTCTTAGCAGGTGCAGCTCTGATCCAGAGATGTATGAGCTATTTATAGAAGCATATTAGTCTTTTTATCTGTCTTTGACTAATAGAATGGATGTAAAAGGAGCTGTTATAGTTCTCTTTTCTAGAGGTTCAATATGCAATTCCTAATGAGAAACAAGAAAGAGAACTGATAACAATAAAAAGAAAAATAATAGCATGAAACTAAGCATTGTAATCAGAATTGAACCACAGAATAACTAAATTTAGAAAACTCTTTATTTAGAATGTAAGAAAGGTTGACTGAGATAAAGCTCAAATTATGCAGCATACCTGTTTCAGGAGTTTACTGAAATTAGCTTTCGATATTTCTAGAGCCCCTCCAGTGGCGCTCCCTCTTATATGAAGAGGAAGTCCAGACAAATGCTCTGCACAACCCTGAAGCAGATTACTGAGAAGTTCAACAACAGAGTAAGGCATGCAAACAAATATGAAAGTGTGTACCTGCAGTAGTTGCACCGTTCTGATGAAGTTCTGAAGTCTTCAAGTTGTGAAATGCTTTCTCCTTTACAATGACACCTCTTCCAGCTAATGCCCAATTAAGGCCATAAGAAATTCCAAGTCCTTCCCTAGAAATTCAGAATTTAAAACAAAAATCAATTTTTAAATGCAACAGAAAATATAACAGAAAAATTTTCATGGTCCATAAGCTTAAACCATTATCATAATAGTGTGTCGTGACAAATACCTTTGTTATTCAAATATTTGCTTTCTAAGAATACTTATTATGCAAATGTTGAAAGAGCACATAGCACTGAGAATCAAACGACTTTGAGTTTGTTAAGAGAGAGAAAGAGAGAGAGAGAGAGAGAGAGAGAGAGAGAGACTTTTGAGTTCATGAAACGTTTTCCTCAACATACTCTACAAAAGGAACCAAATGAGCTGTCTCAACCCTGATAGGAAGTAATCAGTAAACCCTAGAGTTTTAGGACATTGTTTCTAAATTTATGTTCTTCAGCAAGAAGTTCTTTGACCAAGTTCTTTTTGACAGATAATCATTGAACAAATGTAACCTCTGGAAAAAGTTCAAAGGGCCTGGCAGGTGAAACCTTATGTCAAGCAAAATGGATATGGTGATAGACTCTAATAAAAGCAGACTTCATGGCTTTTTTTTTCTTTTAGAAGATTGCACGACATGTTTAATTAAAGAAGTGTTACAACAATCCTTTAGGTCTGGTGCATCCCTTTTAACCTTTTTTTTTCTAGCTTTCTTTATCCAGACCTGTCTCTTCTTCTTTTTCTCGAAAGGAACCAGTGAACATCCACAACCAGGAAAGCTTCTTATCTAAATATTGGCTTTTCAGCAAATGAAATAAGATTTTCAAGATATAGCAGGTTCAGTAACAAGGAAACTCTAGCCAGGGTATTCAAGCTTTTATTGAATTAAAGGATGTCCGCATAGTCAGGAAGATCAGAATGAGGAGACTTTCCCTTAAGATATCATTATTTGGTTCTGTAGTTTTAAATAAAATTGATTTAATGTTTTGATTCCAAAAATATTCCGGTGTAAGGCTCACCCGGCACTAGCTTGCTACTTATGAAAATATCAAAGTCATGTTTAGCACAGTATTAATTTCTGAAAAAGATGCTCAAAATCATCTACAGAAATGATAACATGAACTGGAAACAATATCCAATTTTTGCAAAAGCCAAATGGCCAGGAAGTTGATGGCTTTTCCAGTTCAACTAAATTTAAACATATGCACAGATAAACTTTTAACCAAAAAATTTGTACCCCACTTAGATGCACAGATAAACTTTGAACCAAAAATTTGTATCCCACTTAAAACCAAGACACATTATTGTAATGCCACATCAGCAAATCAAAACAAAAGCAAAATGCTTGCAAAGAGTCAGAAGACAACTGTACCTGGGAAATACTACTGTTTCTGCTTGCTCCTCTACTATTGGCTGTGAAACAGCATACTGTGCAGATTCCAAAAACACAGATTATAATAATTACAATGCAAACAAAAAATTCTGTAATTTTTAATTTAAGTACAGAAAATTTCTCACATGGAGAGTACTCATGAAACTTACTGACAAAAGACTCTAGTCATAGAACTGTTTCTATCTCCTTACTAACATAATGAACATGCTCCAAAAAATAAAAAATGCTGAACCCATAAAGAATCTAAAACAGAAAAGCTAACTTTCCTTAATGAGTTTAATTTATGCTGATGCACTTTTCCAGAGTATCTGGCAGCAGAAAAAAAAAATGCATTCTAACCGGTGAATAGTATCTTAAAAAACAAATACTGATGAAATTACAAAAAAAAAAAACCATAGATTGAGAAGAAACCAAAGAATGATAATGTAATAAGTGTTCGGAACATTAACAAGCAAGAAACGAGAATCAGAAAAAAAAAAAAAAAAAAAAAAAAAAAAAAGAAGAGAGTTTACTCGTCTGGATTGAATAAAATGAGGACATGAAGCAGCAGGCGCTGCAACTGAACATCTTGATCTGGTAGAACTGAAGACGCCTTCAGCGAAGCGCTTGAGGAAGAGGTTTCTCATTTTTGTCGATGTCGAATTTCAGCAATCGACAAGGCAGCTCAGCGGAGGCAAAATGAAGCACCCCCGCAAATGCGAATATAGAGGAAGGGCGAATTACTGGGGACGCCATTTCTTTAAGATCAAAAAAGAAAAAATTACTGGGGACCCCCTGAGATTTTATGAATTACACTCAACCCCTCAGAATATCAATAATTACACTCCCCGCTTTGCTATCAAATCTTTATTCCTCAAAGTGAGGGTGACTCTTAACCTTTTACTTTTGAAAAATAATATCAATACTTTGATATTTTATTATGAGGCTTTACATCCTACGTGGCAGTCCTCTTTGCAGCCTAGTTGGCATTCCAGGTCTAGGGTTTAGACTTCCTAATAAAATAAGTAGACAGTTCTTATTTTATTTCTTACTTATCATACTGTAAAAACTTACAATAAAAAGTCACCGCTATTTACTTTTTAGTATCATTAAGAGAAATAATATTAGTACTTTGATATTTTACTGTAAAGTTTTAAATCCTGATGAAATAGTCCTGACTACCAACGAGGATGCCACGTCATACTATAAAAACTCACAGTGAAGGTCACAGTGTGCATATCACCACTCTTAATAATTATATTAATTTTACGAATATTAAAAATAAAGAAAATTCATTATCGTTTCTATTAATTAATAAGTAAAATCAAATCAAATGTACAAAAACTAAACCTCTTTTGTTCTATAAAACGATTGGGTTCTAAGTGGGCTCAGAAGAGCCAGCCAAGTTCCGAATATGAATAATATTATGTCCACGGCCCCACATAGGGCATTATTTTAATGTAAAAATCGACGACATTAAAATAATTCCTTGGCGCAAAAAAATGCACTTGGCCGTCGTAGACATAGCGTTATTCTTCCAGATATATATTTGATTTTCATGAGCTGGTTATAATTTTTCGTATAATGCTTATATCTTTTAAATTAAAGGGAATTTTAAGATGATATTTTTATTGGTCAATTTCACACATCTGGTCTATACTTTCTTCTATTTTAGTAACCGTGTAGGAGAAATTGACGTCTTCTATGTGATATATATTTTTGCATTTTCTCTCTCGAATCTTATTATAACCTTTGAATTTTACGTGTTTATGTATACAATCTTCTATTTCATAATTTCATTAAAGCTTTGATACTCCTTTCACTTGTATACTTTTCAACATAAACAATTAAAATAATTTCTATTAATATTTTATTTTAAAATTTTCTTTCTATTTATCTCCGTATAAGTTTTTTAAAAAATATAGATATATTAGAAAGTGATACAACATTTAACATAAAAAAGGATTCATTTGACATAAATTATACAGAAATATGATATTGTTTGTATGGTACATAAACAACAAGCATGAAACCCGCAAATCACAATGGAAAATTTAAGTGAAAATTGAATATTTCCATGATCAGGGTCATCTCAAACAGAATCTGTGGCTATTGGTAAAACAACAGAAACCATAGCGTGGGAACTGGATGCGGAGCTAAAAGACCAAAAACACGCATGAACAATAATCTAGCTATCTGTAATTATTCGGCAAGCAAAGCTTTCCCTTGATCAGGATTTTTAGCCTCCGTTCCGAGTACTTCGTAGTTTGGGAGCTCGAGCTGCATTTCTGGAAATCACAGATGGAGAAGTTTCTGCCTTAGTGCTTCTTGATCTGGGACTGACAGAAAAAGTAGTGTCCGATCCCCTGTTTCCCGCTTCCGATAAGGACTCGCAGCGGCCATGGCTCAGAAATGGAAGCTTGAATGGAGGAGTCTACGTGATGAAACCAGATAGAAAAGATTATATTTAACACAATCACCGTTTTTCTCCGAAGCATTTGAAATCTTCCATGTTTGGTTGCTTTAGAGAGTCATGCCCTGTTTGTTTACCTTCTTTATTTCAGGCCCCGGAGTAATTTTTCTCTCCTGACGAAATGGAGACGATTTAGACATGGGAGTCTTCTTCGCCGTCTCAGATTCCTGTTGATAGGTAGGTTCCATGTAGTAAACATCAGAGACAAGGAAACCGAAAAGTATAAAAAGTTGTGGGGAATTGCTTCCAACCTTTGTAGTACTGCCCTGTGATTTCTGGACTTCCGTATCCTTCCGTCGTAAGCTCTCTGCTCCATGAACAGACTGCAAAAATGGACACGAGAAACTAATTGATAGCATAAACCATGTTATAAAAGCGTCTAATTGAATTCACTGAGGGAGCAGGAAGAATTTAAGTAACGCAAATAATTGAAGGAACCTTTCGCCCATTCACAGTAGAATCCTTTCGCCCTGCGACGCGAAGCTCCGGGCTTTGTTCTGGCTTCGCTGGACGGACACTGTAAATTTGGGGTAATTAACACGAACTGCAATTATCAAACTCCGTTCGAGATCTTATATTTTTTAAAAAGGGGAAATTAACTCTCACCCTGTGTTTGTAATTGTCTTTGATAGGATTAATGGCTTGAGCTCGCCGGGCATGTCCGATTCTCTCCGTACTTCTCTGGTAATTCTCATCTCTGTAGCGAAATTGAAAGGTCGAGGAACGGTCACTTTAGGTTTGTCTGTGGACACCACTCTCGGTTTTCGGCACCGAGACACTGGCGTTCGATCCATTACATTTCCATTAATCCCTGTTTCTTCTTCGTCGACCTTAAGATTTTCCTTCATTTTTTCTGACTCTTCTCTCTGATCTGATTCAGACGAGCCGTTCTCTGAATTAGGCTCGACCAATGTAGTTTCCTCATTCTTTTCTGGTAATTCCACTTGTTCAATTCCTTCTCCCTGCTGCAATTCTTCTTCGTTCTTCACCTCCGGCAGAACAGTACTCGTGCCGATTTCTTTTCCCTGTTCCATCTGGCCGATCGCAGAAATATGTCAGAAACCAAAACACAAACAAGATGAAAAGAAGAATTCCGGAGAGACCGGGAAGACGAACCTCTGATAATAATGTCGAATGATTGCCCAAGGCCTGGAGAGTAGTACTAGCTCGATCTTATCCGCGGCCCCTGTTCTTAGTTTCTGCTATAGTAGTGCTGATGTATATAGCCTCTAAGGGGGGGATTCAGGGGAGGTCCATAAGCTCTCCCCTACTCCGGTCAACAGCCGGCATGGTTTTAGTTTAGTGGTTAAATTGGTTCTTTGATTAGATGGGTCACCTGTACATGGACCCGGGAAGGAGGACTGCATGGGACGGCTATTTGGTGCTACATTACGTGCGAGTACAGACCAGATGTGCATGGACGTAGCGTCACGGAGGTTGTGGTGGGAAGTCAGTCAAATCAATGTCATACGTTACCTCGTCCACTTGCAGAATTTTTCAGTTTTTCTCGGACACCTCTTGTGAAGCTCTTAGGAACTTAAATACCGAGGAAAGTTTTGCTCAAATTTCAAATTACCCGTTCAACCGATAATTAAAGGAAAAAATAGAAATAAAAAATTAATATCAGATTACCATTAATTTGTTTACAAACCCATTTTACCCAATAATCGTTTTACATAAGGTTAATATACTAATTTTCACTAGAGTGGTGATATCCCAATAGCCCTAAACCCATACTTGACTGCAAAGGTTTAATGCATGACATGTCGTCCTTTGGCAGACCAAGTAAGAGATAAAGTCAAATTTATTTTTCTATTCTATGGGTAAATCTAAAACCTAACTATATATTGACTGCCAACTAGGTTGCCAAGAGGCCAACCACATCACAGAGTAAACCTTCACAATAAAATATAACAATACTGATATCATTTTTCTTTTCACAATATTAACCCTACCTCGTAATATTTTTATTTCTTTTTCCTTCCCAAACACTCCCCATTCAATATCTTTTTTTGATTTAGAGTGGTGATAATCATACTGTCACATCACGATGTAAACCCTCGTAGTAAAATATGACAGTACTGATATCATTTTTCTTGCCAAAGTGTCAATAAATTTCAATGTTGCCTGTAGCTACCCTCAAATAGCTACCTTTTTGGGGGTCTGACGATAGTAAGCAGTTAACCTTGAGCTATTCAAATACATCATAAGAGGTGGACTATACATTACAATGACTTAGGCAATGGTTTGGCTTTGCATTTTGTTAAAAGACTTTTTGAGATTGATTTATGCAGACTTCTTATACAAGAATAATGCTATGCAAGCGTACGCATTTAGGGTATCCCCCCCAATGTAGATGCATAATTGTTGCCGCAATTTATTTTTGAACTGGAAATCAATAACTAAACAACAGGTATGCATCCATATTAGAGGGGTACCTTGATTGCATACCCTCATGGGTATGTACAACATTACTAGTTATTCAAATAACGGCTCTATCGTTCAAAGAGGAGCTTTTAGCTCTCAAGGTGATGTTACCTTTCCATAAACAAGAGCATATGTGGTGCAAACAAGTTCAACATAAACTCATCATGGTTGCTCACCGTTTCCCTTGAAAAACTAAAGAACATATGAAGTTAATTAAATTAATTGTGAGGTTGTCCATTCCAGTTTTTGTGCCATTTTCAACTGCCAAAATCAATTGTATTTATTGTCTAAATTAGATGCAACATTACTATTTGACTAGTTTTTTTTTGTAGATTTTAGATTATTGTTTTATTAATTTATTTGAACCTTAAAAAACACTAGGCTCGATCACGAACGCACACGGAGGCATGTTGTTAATAGATATCCATCAACATCCATTATCTTCACGTTAGATCTCTTGATCAACCTATTCTCGTCGGCATTGGACCTAAAAGATGGAATGATATTGATCTGACTTTTGGCTATGCATTTCTTGTACCATAAAAAATAAAAGTTGAAGCTGGTGACTGCAAGGAAATCTATAAACTTTGTTTTGAGTATTAATTAATAATTTTCTTCCACTGCTTACCCTATATTTTCTTTTTTTTCTCTTATATCTCTTTTACGTCCTCCATAATGTATCTCTTTCTGTCTCTAATTTCTTTCTTTACTTTATCTCTTTACTTTCTCTCTCTAATTTCTCTGTTTAATTTCTCTTTGGAAATTTTCTCTACTTCCTCTTTAATTTCTCTCCTCTCTAGCCTCTACTCCCTCTAAGTTTGCTCTTTAATTTCTCTACACTTTTTTTGTTTAATTTCTTTTTACTTTCTCTCTCTACTTCCCTTTTACTTTCTCTCTCTACTTTCCTTTTACTCTCTCTTTCTACTTCCCTTTTACTTTCTCTCTCTACTTTCCTCTTACTTTCTCTACTCTCTTTACTAACTCTCTCTATATTTTCTCTCTCAACATTCTCTCTCAACTCTTTCTATCTCTAATTTCTTTCTTCTTCCTCTCTTTACTTTCTCTACTTTCTCTCTAATTTCTCTCACTACTTTATCTCTCTACTCTATCTCTCTACTTTATTTCTCTTATTTATCTCCCTACTTTAAGTCTTCACCTCTCTATTTTTTCTCTCTTATTTTACATTTTTTTAATTTTTGTAAATTTTAATTTTTAGATTTTCTTGAAATGTATTTTTAATAATTTATAGTGATTAGTGGATTCTTATTAATAATAATGGGGACTTAGAGGTATACTATAAATTAGTAAGAGTATAATAGGATTTTTATTGGAAGTTTAATAAGACCCAATTGGTTATTGGATCTTTGATAGGATTCCAATAAATTTTTTAATTCATTTGTGTTTGATTAGCAATTTTTTTACAAACCTTTGTGAATTCTTTTTTTAAAATTTAAGTTGCAAGTCATGTGACCTGAGAGTAATACTAAACTTTAAAAGGAGGTGAGAATAATATTCATTTCTTCAGGAGGTCAAAGTAATTAAAGAGGAGTTGGGGTTGTCATCTTCTCCCGTCCTCCGGGGGTTCTGCGCTATTCATCTCTTAGGGTTGGTTTTAACGCCTGCAACTGCAAGTCTTCTGGCAACGCTGCTCTAGCCTTGAAGAAAACGAGCCACAAAGATGGCGGAAAGCGAAGAACCCTCAACGGATATTTTCAAAACCATCTTTGGAGGTACTTCTCAAACAGAAAATACCCCTCTCCCTCTTTTCGCGAACGATTCCTTTCGTCGAAAGTCCAAACCCGAGTCAGTGCAAGACTCGTTATTGCCGAATTTTCCTCCCGCCGAGAAACCTCAAAATAGGAGCTCGCTTAATTTGGAAGATTCTCATCTGAAAAACAACCTACCCATTGAACGGAGCAGTCGGAATAAAGATAGAGGAAAGAGGCGAACCCAGGAGTCTGACTTGCACGAAAGCAAGAAACGGAAGAAAGCGGACGAAAAACAGAAACCCTGGAAGGATAGTAAAAGAGGAAAAGGGTTGAAATTGAAGAGGAATACGAAGTGAAAAAGTATGGAATCGTAGAAGTAGAAGATACTGAAAAGAAAGTACCTGAATCTCGTAGGGCGGTTGTTGGAGAGAAGAGGAAAACAAAAGATGATTCTGCGGAAACGATGGCTGTTTCTGAAGAAGCTTACGACGATGAGGGTAAGCTCCAAAGAACTGTCTTCGTGGGGAATCTGCCAGCGAAAGTGAAGAAGAAGGCATTGATGAAAGAATTCAAATGTTTCGGTGATATTGAGTCGGTTAGAATTCGGTCTGTACCGATTGAGGATGTGAGTAGTGTCTCAATGAATCTTTATCCACATAAAAGTTAAAGTCATTATATTTAGCGACATTAACATGTCTTCCGTTTTGCTTGTTTTGTCAGAGTAAAATTCCGAGAAAGGGAGCCATTATCAAGGGCAAGATCAATGAACGTATTGATAGGTATGTTTGATCAGTGTCCAGATGTTCACTACAAATTTTTTTTCTGACATCTGGTTTTAGTTATGGTTTTTTTCATCATGCTATCATGCTATGAAACTATTTTTGCAATAATTTATCGCTTTGCAGGTAAATTCTTGTCTCCGTTTTTTTTTTTTGAAAAATTTCTGCTGGGCCGTAAAATTTGTCTACTATGAAATATTCACATTTCCAACGAACATGTATGTAAATTTTGGCCTCACAAACTTGATTGTCAACATTTCTCTCTTTCAACCTTGTTAACTATATCATTAGGATGATAACCTTATCAGTCAATGTAATATGTTGCTGTTTCAAAAAATATGTAATCTGTTGCTTCAGTCATTGATTCAACTTTCCATGGATTTGCAGTGTCTTATGTGTGAATATTCAGAAAAAAATTAGGAAATTCTCTATCAGAATTCCCATTTTCATTATTTGGGCATGTTATCTTCTTTTGGACCAACATTTTCAGTGATTTTGTCATGTAATGATGAAACTCATGTCTAGCGCCTTTCTGCATATTTGCAGTTGTTAGTAGCTAATTGTTCTTCTTCAATCTTATTCTTTTCAATGCAGTGTCCATGCTTACATTGTTTTCAAAGATGAAAAATCTGCACAGGCTGCATTGTCACTTAACATGACTGAGGTATTGCATTCTTTTCTTCCTCTTATATAATGTGACGATTTTTTTGTAATTTGGGATTCACTGTTTTGTTGGAACGGTAACTTAACACCTTTATTTTTCGTTATTGAACTGTATGAATTAGATTTGGGGGAACCACATCCGTGTTGATAGGGCTTGCCCACCTCGGAAAAAGTTGAAAGGAGAAAGTATATCTCTCTATGATAATAAAAGAACTGTATTTGTGGGCAATCTACCATTTGATGTGAAGGTACCTCATTCTCACCTATATCTGCACTTATCGATGGATTAATACTTCATTTGATGTAGATTTTATGAACTTAATGCTATGACTTTGTTGCTCTCAGGATGAAGAATTATATCAGTTGTTTAGTGGGTTTAACCAATTGGAAGCTGGAATTGAGGCAGTTCGTGTTATCAGAGATGCTCACACAAGTGTGGGGAAGGGGATTGCTTATGTTCTGTTTAAAACTAGAGTAAGATTATTACTTTACCTTTTCAAATCCCCGGTACATTTTTTTTCTGAGGAAAGGGTTTTTTGTTTTTTTTGTTTTTTTTTACTCCATTTCCCATACTCCAACTCCAGAGACCTTTCATTACACAACCCTCTGTGTGACCACTGAGCTAGGCTCAAGTTCACATCCCCAATATATTTTTTTTACGATTGGTCCTTTCTAATAGATTTTAATTAGCCAGTTATTTTGTCACCTGTAGCCAGGAATATGGCTATCAGAATGTGCATAACAATTTGAGGCCTTGTGATCGAACATTTGCTTTTATGGTACAATGCCTTTATACATAAGAAAAGAGAACAATGAGCATGATAAGTTAAAAGGAAGACTTTGTCCCTAGAACTTGAAAGGAGGGAGATCTGTACTGCAAGATTGAGTGATCCCTCACTTTATCTAGATGATCTGAAAGGTTAGCAGCTGAGTTAGGCACATGCTTCCTTAAACCCTTCCAGAGTGGATAGCATTTTGTAAAATACATAGCCTAAGTGATCGGTCACTTGAAGATCCACTATTACTCGCCCATGCATGAGCTTTTGATATGGGTATAAAGTTGATTGGGTTGCTTTAAGTTTCATTAGCTTGCTTTATTTACTTTATTTGCGTTATTAGTTATTTTGAGAAGTTAAATATAGTTGATGGGGATTCAAGAACTACCTGGAAATTATTGGGAAACGAGATACTATGTTGTAATTAACAAAAACATATTTTTAATTATAAATCAATAACGCCATCTCAGATTAGGGCTGAATGTATTTTCCTTACGAAATGTTTCCCTTTGAGATAAAGGAATATGCTCTTGAATCGCGAGGATAGACATCACTCTCAAATTAGCAAGTACAGATGCGGCTCTCAATTTAACATCAAGAGACTCTTGAATATCCACAAGTTATTCTAATGCAAAGATTTTGTGTCAATTAGTATTAGAGTAGGTTTGATCTCATAATCATAGTTTTTAATCAGCACAGTGCTTTGTTGTGGGTGCCTTGACACCAGCTTTTGTGCGTCTTTTTAGCACAATGTTGACAAGAAACTATTAGGTACTAAGTTGAAGCAAAATAAAAAATTGCTGTGATTGGTAATGGAGCTGAATAATGATAAAAACACTAAGCAAGATGAGCAACCCTAGGAGCACATCATCCACACCTTGAAAAGAACCTTGTCTTCAAGGATAGTGGAAGTCTGAAAATGGCTCTAGAATGTAGTCCTCTGGTTCCAAGTGCCGTCATTGTTTTTTTTTTTTTTTTTTTTTTTTTTGAAGGGATTGATTCCATTACATGTGGGATTAATACAGTGGCTACAATAGCCTAATACTTCGCAGTCTGAGAGGCTTGAACTCGAGACCTCCCAACACCCCTCGGTGTTACCAACCATAATATTTGATGGTTTGTACATTCCCATGGGGTTTCACAGTATCATTTGCGATGCTGATGTTGGATTAGACATTGTTAACAACCATAATATTGCTGTATGAGCATTGGTTTGAGTTTAACTAATTTTTAGGTAGTTTATATTTGATGGTTTGTAATAATTTGTGTGCCACACTTCCCAACATTCCATTTTTTCCCTCTAGTGGTGAACTTTGGGTGATATGGTTTATTTTTTTTAATGCACTAACCTAATCAATGTTTTGTGTGTTCCCAATCTATTAATGGTTTATGATAATTATTGCAAGTCAACGTTCATGCAGTGATGTTTGTTTACAATGAAGCGGCATCTTGTTGGAACTTCAGTAAGGCATTAGAAAGAATTTAGGGAAATCAGATTTATCAATTTCTTTTGGTCCCCAATTGTCACATTTTACGGATTCAATAAAAACTCAAAGCTTCCAACTTGTGGCATAAAAACTCATTTCAGTGGTCCCTTAATTTAAAAATTGAGTGTTAGATTGAAATTTAAACCAAATGGGGAAGCCCTCTAACTAGCAGGCCAATCAGCTCGCGAGGTACCTGCTAGTCAGCCTGTTCTTGTTGTCTAGGCTTCCTGCATGTGCAGGCACTCTTTGCCATGCATGCAGGATCTATCTTTGCTTGTGGATTGACTTTTCTTGAATGCCCGCCAACTTCTGCGTTAGGGATTCTGAAGACCTAATTGCATCATCCCTAGGAGTGGGCACCGGGTCAAGGTTTCATTGTCACAACCTGAACCCAAGTATCAGGGATGGGGTGAAGATTTGTCCCCACAGCTGGGGATGAGGCGGGGTAAAATTAGCCGGTTTGAGTTTAGGGGTTAGGTTCAGGTTTTCTTGAATCTACCTGCATGGATGGAAAACCCTCTTTTTTGAAAAAAATATGGTGAATAAATTGGTTGGGTTGGTTTGAGGACGTTTTGGGGATAGTCAGGTTGCAAATAGAGTTGGAGAGGGGTGATTGCTGATTGGGTGGGGTTTCTGGTGGGGGATGGGGTCGGATTTTTAAAGCCGACTTGGTTTTTAGCTTTTTTTTTTGAAAGTTGTGATTTTTTTGCCATGCCCCCAAGGAGACTTGAACCTAAGACCTCCCATTACAAACCCCCACATTTGACCACTGATATATGCGCAAGTTCAGCCGACTTGGTTTTTAGTTGGGACAAATATAAAGGTCTGGTGGGGTTCAGGTTCATTGCCAAGTCCTTGTGTACTTTGACTGACTTCAAGAACTTTATCGAACTCATCCTATGCTCAATATCCATATCCTACGTTGCAAGGTCATCTTTGTTGAGATAGTTCATCAACTTCTTTGGTCAATCTTTGGCTAAGTATTCCTATTTTTAGCTTTTGATCATTGGGACTTTAATCAAAGTTTTCTGATTTTTTTTTTCAAAGTCAAGGGAGCTACCTTGTGCACTTTTAGGCTTTTAATTTCAATTGTTCCGATTACCTTGACCATGCTTCTTTTTATTGTGTTATTTTTTATCTGCGACATCATTGGATTTGCCCTTCATCAAACTTTTAGTGAAATTTATAAAGCTTCTCTGCTTGGCTATAATTGTTGCAAGTTTCGCCTGGTCTCAATATTCCAACTCTTTATCAGCCCAAGGGTAGAGTTCTGATAAGAAAGAAAAAAAAATCTAAATAGGTCATGTTAGAAATGTTGAAAAAAGAAAAAGAAGTGAAGAATTAAATATATACAGGAAACATCCTCACTATTGTAATGCATGCTACTACTACTCTCCTGCTAGATATTCCCCCCATCACAAGAAATAAAAGATATTTCATCTTTCTTTTGAAATCATAATATGTCTCTACCAGAGTTCTCCTTTTTCAACATTACAAATTATATACCTCCATGATAGAATAATGTCATCCCAAAGAAACATTGAAATGGAACTATCTTTCCTTGTTTGTCAATATATGAAGCTTTGAAGTACTGCACTACTTGCCGTAAAAAGCTCTCAGTTGCATGTGTCTCTTACGCTTCTTAAGCCTTCAGTTATGCAACTTCGATCTTCACTTGTGAAGTGAACCTCCTATGTTCAAGATGACCTTCTCCAAGATTATCTTCATTGTTCGCATCTCTTCCAACTCTGTCTGGATCTCGTTCAATATGCTCTGTCTCTGATTTTTGCATGACTTGGATGCTATAGACATCTTCCTTGAGCCTTTGATTCACTTCCTGATTCTGTTTCCCTTGTGAAGTCTTTGTCCCAACTCGAGCATTGACTTGGGTTCTCAAGCCTTGCTGCCAAGGAAGAAAAATGAGGATGAGTTGTGGCATAGGTTCTGAACTTGTCATCTTTTTAGTCTGGTCTAAGGTCAGTTCCAATCTGTTAAATTGAGCAAAGACTCAATCCAAATCTCCACCATGTAGCTTAGTTTACTTGGGTGAAAGTAGTAGACTAGTCAGCCTTCCAAGATCAATAGGGAAATGACCTAAAAAATGAAGATTTATGTACAAATGTCTACAAGCCTATTTATACACCAAGGGCTGACAAACTCAATCACGAAGTGCAAATGTCCCAATCCCAATTGACTGCCTAAGTGAGGGCCGATCCTCAATTTCAAACGAAGATAACGAACATAACCTAAACTCTCCAACAAACCCCCACACAAGCTCATCTTGGTGCTCCATTATTCAAATCAAAACTCAGATTTACCGGAAATTTAAACTGACATGGCTAACCCCCCAGGTGGCTGACTGCTGCTGTCTTGGGTTCTTGCTTGTATGGGCACTCCTTGCCATGCCTGCAGGGGGCCATCCTCACCTGTGGAACTCTGCTTAGGGCTTCATGTGCTCCTGTGGTTCCCACCAAACTCCTGTGAGCCTGCGTAATCCCCATTGTGCTGCATCCCTGTGCCACCCTCCTGCTCTATACTGCATGCCTGTGACCCTCCAGCACTATGTTGTGCGCATGCACCATCCTCCAGCTCTGCTGTGTTCCTTTGCCACCCACCAACTGTGTGCTGCAAACTCTTGTCACCAACTCCTTGGCTATGCATTTATGTGTGCCAATTCTTGCTACGAATACGTCTTATGTAAGCGTGCTGACTGATCTCGTATCACTAATACACCTATTTTATTAGATTGCTGTACTTTCACAGAACCACTCTTATCTCATCTATTTCCTTTTGAATGTAGCTAATGGTTACTGCCATCACTAAACCATTCTCAACTCATTTAATGCCTTTTATATACATCTAAACGCTTAGCAAATTATTATTTAATTGTAGTCATTTTGTGTTGTTATATCAATAACTTGTTGGATGTTATGGACCAATGGAGGAATTCTTGTTGGTGTAAACAAAAGGCTAACAATGGGCCATGATATTTCAACTCAGTTTGTTGGTGTAGACAAAAAGTTCAACTTCAGAATTCTCGTTCTTTGGTGCAGTGACTACTTTTTTTATTCTTTCCGAAAAATACCAATGATATATTCTCACTTGTAATAGCTAAATTGTGTAAATGGAAGAGCTGATCTTCTAGCAAAACAGGGGGTATCCGAACAAAGTCTTATTATTAGGATCCCCTAATTATACTTTTTCTGAAATTGCCCAATTGGGCTGTACTTTATTTCTGAGATGAGATGAATAAAAGAAATACCAACTTTCAAAAAAAAAAAAAAAGCTAAATTGTGTACATAAGCACGTGCTAAAGTGGGTGCATGTGGACTCACAATAGCCCACTTGTCATCTTGATGTTTCAGATGCGGGGTTTTTTATAACCTACTCTCAAAGTTCCATTGGGCGCTACTTCGTGTTCGAATCTATGACATATTATTGGAGCCTTATTTTCATTTAATGAGTGATCTTTGTTTTGTAGTTTCCATGTTAGTATTTGAGCTCTTATCAATCTTCCATGGGTGTCTTAGAATCATGTAATTGCCCTTGAAATCTGTTTTTAAGCCTCTATATGTTTTCCACCCTGCAATTTTCACGTCATTATGTACGTTTGCCTTGTTGATCTTATATTGGTGGAAACTTTTTTTGTTAGTCTGGAGATGTGTAGCCTTTGCAGCAACTCTTTTCGTGTACATAATATTTAACGGGAAGCTATTCTCTATGGAACACAGGAAGCTGCCAACTGGGTTGTGAAGAAAAGGAATATCAAGCTCCGAGATCGTTTTCTTAGGCTTTACCATGCTAAATCAGATCATTTGCCATCAAAAAGGAAAAACCCATCAATGGGACAAGTAGATCTTTCTCCAAGGAAGAGGACAGCAGTGGCATCCACTGATGGGAAACCGAAGCCTAGGGAGGGTGTGCTTTCATATCAAGGTTTAAGGGCTGGAAAATCTGGTGTCCAGAAGAAATCAGGTATCGCACTGAAAGCCGTAGGGCAAGGGAATCTGTCTGCCAAGAAAGGAAGAGAGAAAGAATCTAAAGTACGGACCACAAAGCGACCTGCAGTTGCAAAAAGGAAGGCTGCAATGAAAGCTGGTAGCAGTTCCTCCAAGACCACTGGCATGAAGAGGAAGCTTGATGCTGGCACACCAGCAAGTGCTCGTCGAAACAAGAAAGTCAGAAAAATGGCTTGAGACTTGAAAGCGTTCGTTGTTGTATCTTAGTAAGTTATTGACAAGCTGTAGCACCATAGCACTTGCTTTTCAATAATACGGCTTTAGTTTAGCTTCTCCTTTTTCATGTCCTATGTGGTCCGTTTTGGTCATCCCCGATTCGGTCTGAATATAGAAACAGAGATTTATGCGGTTTAGCGTCACCAAGGGCATTATTATGAAACTCGGCTGCCCGTCAACCCAAGCTAACATTAAATTCAAGTTTCTGATTGATTGTGTTAGCATGGTAGATTTGGTTAAAAAATTCATCAGATCTGAACAAAATTCCTGATGGCATACATATCAGCCCCTAACATATTAGAACACTCGAGAACAGGTCCAACACTCGTTAGGTAATATGAAAAGGAAAGGGGTTTATGGGGTAACAGACAAATCAAGAATCAAAGAACTGGATCTAAGTTCTCTGAATACAACTAACAAATTTGAGTTTCCCTGTTGTTACTGCCTGTGTTGAAGTCACGAGTTCCTGTTAAAATGGGTCTTTGCTGTGATTTCCATAGTTCGGTCTAAGATATCTGCGAAACCCTTTAGCAGTCTAGACAAAGTGCCTTATGTGCTACTTACTAAAACCCCCTTTTGTGAGTCTCAGTTTGACCCTAGTTTGCTGTCGTAAATTAATGCTTTGGACCAGTCACAGTCAGTTGCTTACTTTGTTCAGCTCAGTGGCGTAAGTTTCCTGTATATGTAACATTGTAATTAATCATTTTGTTGCAAATATCATAATATGACCTGTGGCACACTGGTAAAGAAGCTGGTATTCCACTGATTATTTCTTGAATATCTGTACAACAAACAGGGTAGACCACCCGGTTAAAATTTGATACATGAGGCATGTGCTATCTCTTGCTTTTGTTTATCAACGTTGGAGTGACCGACACTACTCCAATGAGGAAAAGCGTCACAATTGACTGGAAATCGTAGAGGTCGCCCATCGACTTCAAATCTCCCAAGGCAATCCCAGCCTGTCTTAATGAAATTTCCAGCAATTAGAAGAAGAAGGAAGATCACAAACCAAAACTAGCATAATTGTGCTGCTCACAAAAATGTTAAAAAAAAAAAAGAAGAAAAAAAAAATATGTTTACCCTGACAGTGACGAAGGCTGCTGGCATAAGGCCGATGAAGGTCGCAAAGAAAAAAATGTGATATGGTACATCCACTATTGGAGAAGCTACATTGATAAAGGTATTGGGCAGTGTGGGAGTGACTCTCAGGAAGAGCATGTAATTGAGCAGTTTTCTCTCCTTTGAGCGACCTGGATATTGAAAAAAAAAAAAAAAAAAAGAAGATTTCTCTGGCATTAGTAAAAAGCAGTTTCGAGGAAAAATAATTCACCAGGGCAAACAAACATTAGTGATTCAGCTAAGACATGGAGAAACAAGTTCATATTGTCATGTTATCCACTACAAGTGCAAACCTGAGCTTGGAAGAAAGTAAGCTTGTCTGGCCACAATGAAAAAAAACCAGGGTCTTCCTATCAGTTTTGATAGGAAATAGCAAGAAGAAGCACCGGCTGTAGCAGCAAAGACAACCAAAGCCATGCCTTTGATGACTCCAAAAGAGCCCCAGCAAGTAATGACATGAAGACGGTACCAGGAATCATGAAGGTCTGCATGAAAATGTAAACCATACAATATCCCACCAAAACTTGAACTGTGTAGTCACTTGTGTAATTCTCAAGGTGACCCCTACAGAGAGGAGAGATGTAGAGAGTATATCAATTAAACTAAGGTGTTAGGAACAGAAATATATAAAGGAAAATAGCTGCATACGAATTAACCATATATTCATGATAAAAAAATGAAGGAAGCCTTCACATGTTATGGGCATTTTACAAATGTAGTGAAGCATAATTAGCAAATTGCTTAATCAGTCAAGTTGATGTAAGTTTGAGTGCCGGGAACAAATTAGATGGTTGGATTTCTAAATGTGTACAAGATTGTCTAATGAAAAAAAAAGTAATAAAATTTCGAAATATAAAAGCCCTAGATAGAAACAAACCAATATTTTTGCATTTCTGCATTCCCACATGTGAATTTGCAAGAAATAATAAGAATTTTGAGAAAGAATAATGCTAGTTGCACTTAGCCCACGTACCTATCCCACACACTTGTTAATCTAAACCATTGATGCCTAGGTTTTATCCTCTAAAAAATAGGATTTTATAATAAAAAAATATTTTTAAGGGCTTAGATTAACATGTACGTCAGATAGGTGCGTCCACTAGGTGCGTCTAGCATTACTCTTTGAGAAATATAAACCCTGACGTTCTAATCCTTCCTTTTGATTTGGGAAGTTCCAAAGACAATTTCTACTGAAGCAGGGATTGTAGGACAAGACAGATATAATCTTGCTACAAATACAGTGAACTATAAAACAAATATCATCTTATGTCTTGATCTTTTAAGAACAAGGCAAAGTTCAGATGACATTAAACAAATAAAGGATAAAGTTTCCCAGACATAGTGCTCAATGTTCACGCCCAAGTACGAAAAGCAGTATTATATCCTAAAAAGGATGCTCAATGTCGAATGGCTTCCGAGTTCAGCTACCCCAAATCTTGCCTTATCGCGTCCTATGATGCAGAATTGTTGGATTTCAAAAGCATGCCTTAAAAGAAAAGTTTTGAACATAAGTCCGCAGGGAATTTAGGAGTCCTTGAAATTCCTGCTACCAAATTATCGAAAATCTCATTCCTACGTTAAAACAAAACACATAAAGGAAAGATTACTTGAATAAACAAAAGAAACACTAGCCCTTCTCTTCAATAAATTAAATAGAAGGCAGAGTTTACTGCATACGACAGTAGGTAAAGCGAGTAAAAAATCCATAAAAACAATTAATACCTCATACTCACAGTAATAATGAAAAGAAAGAATATTCTACATAGCTCACGTACTAAAAAAATCCCGACAGCAAAATAAAAAGAGAAAAAAAAAGTCCAAACATATCCAGCGAAAAATCAAGGGAAACAAAAAGAAATTACAAAATTCAAACACAAATGTACCTGAGGATTTGCAGATCTTCGAGATTCCGCGGCAGCTTGAGGAAACTGTAGTCGGAGGTGGGCATGGTGAAATACACACAAATAAGGCCCAAAACAAACCCCAAAACGACAGTCGACGCGGCGGCCATCTCCCCCAACGTCAGCGGGAACTTAGATCCATGGCTTCGCGAAACAGTACCTACTTCCTTCTCCATCGCTTCTCCCTCTCAATCCACCCCAACAACAAAAAAACAAGGGTTTCGGGAGCTCTTATTCTGGTTAGCACAAAGCGCCCTAGGTTGTTAGATTTGGGGTGCAGTATCAAAGAAATCGTTTTTCCCTCTCCCGAGCTTCCTCTTATCTACAGAACCGAAGATTAAAAAAAAAAAAAGCAGCTTCGGACATTCCACGGAGGCACCGAGAGAAGAAGAAGAAGAAGAAGAAGAAGAAGAAGAAGAAGAAGAAGAAGAAGAAGAGGAGAAAAAGAGGTAGGAGAAAAGGGGTGAGAAACCAGAAATCAATCTGATCTTTCTGCCCCGGCAATCGATAGGTTCGGTTTTCGGTTTGGTATAAAAAAGCGCCGCGGAGAATATTCGTCTCCACGTCGGACGCTGCACACACGTGGCCAGCTCGCTCGGCGCGCTATGATTGCGGCCCGGCGCCGCGCGCTGTTTGTCCTCCGATCGCTGCTCCCGACCACCGGACAAACGCGGACATGCAGTGTGGAACTGACTTAATTAGTACTCTTAGCTAATGGGAAATGTACACGTTCTTCATTTCTTTGTCTTGACTCTTAATCACCATATTTAAAACGTTAACAAAAGCAAATTATTTATTAAGTCACATATGTACAAAAAGTTAGCGGATTTTTTTTCTTTAAAGTGTAAGTTCTCATAAATATCAAATCTCTTCTAAGTTTCTAACTAGTTGTATAAACAACTCTCCTCCAAATTTTTAAAGTATAAGTACTCTTTTTTTTTTTATTAATGAAGGATTAGTTGTCCGTGGAGCACTTTACCATTTGCTTGACGCAATAAGCTATCTTTTTGGTCCTAATAAAAACGGAACACGGGTCGTAAAGGGACATAAAAAATTTTTAGTGGTAATTAAGTTGATTGAGAGATATATTAGTTTATATTGAAAAATGGGGATCGCACCAAATCCCCATCAGCCATCGACCCTAAGGTTGTCTCTTTGTTAATTGTATTGAAAAAAAGGGAAGTCACTATGAACAGCTTAATATAGATGGTAATAAAAAAAATTCTGAAAATAAGTACATTTATGGGCTACACATATCTACAATTATCTAGCCAATATGCCAAAAGGTCGATAGAACATGAAAAACTAGTCTCTTAAAACTAATATCCCATATTAGGCTGTGTAGACACCATGATAGCCCACTCTATGATGACTTTCACTCTAGACCAACTAGCATTTTCACACTTGTGATGGCGCTCACTCTGATACGAGGTAGCCCTTTCTATATGTCGATACCAAATATTAGGTACTTAACTAATATATCAAAAGATCCCGAGCTAACTAAACACGAAAAACTAAACTCTTAAATATATCTCCTATTAGGTTAGCGTCCACAAACACAAGACCGTAACATGTCACATGGATAAAATGTTGGGTAAATGGCCACACACACGTCCAATTAATAGTTTCACGATTATTTCCATATAGGGTACAATTCAAAGGGGATTTTTTTTTCTGGTTTTTGCTCTTCTCAAAATGTCGCTTGCCCTAAGGGTTCTTCCCGTTCTGAGTCGTTGAAGCACTTGGAGAAGGAGATAAAAGGAGCTCTCTGAGGCGGTCGAGAGATAAGTATTCATTCATCTCTCTTTCCTCATTCTCTCTTTGGTTTTCTCTATTTCCTTTCATATCTTTCTATGTTCTATTGTTTTCGGTGAGTGAATCCGCTTACAAGGGCTTTTGTGTGCTCGCTATGGGCATCCACGACATCTCCTCTCCAGCGAGAAGTGCATATCTATAGAGATCAACTGCGAAACCTCGGGGGACCTTCAGAACTACGGTTGTGCACCACCGACCGCTTATTTGGTCTTTAAGGCAATGGGAATCACATGCCGCATGCTCTTCTTCTGTGATAAGTTTTGAACTTATATTATTTACAATTTGTTATAATAATTTAATTGATTGTGAATGTTATAGATTCTAGTTTAAATTGCATTGTATACTTTAAATTTGGGTATGTCGTAGTTTGATTTGATGTGAGACAATTAATTGTTTTCTACTATATTAAACAAAGTTTTTTTTTAAAAAAAATCTTATCGAAAATTTTATTACATATACAAATTGTTTCTGTATGATTTATAGAGTTTGGGTGATTGTCTTTTATATATATATATATATATATATATATATATATATATCTATTGATAGAAGCTGTTCTTAAGAGATGTTGCCGCAGTAGGCATTGCTAGAATTATATATATTATCTAATTTCATTTTACTGATATTTTGGATTTAATTAAGTTTTTGAAATCTCTACATTTAAAAGGTGAATCGGGTTTATTTGCTATACGTTTTTTCTGGTTGGTTTTGTTGAATGAGTTATTTGGTGTCATTAAATCAAGAGTAATGTTAGTTGCACCTATGCAGAGTACTTATCTCACGTACATGCAATCTAAGCCCTTAAAAAATATAAATCCTATATTATAAAGGATAAACCGTAGGCATCAGTGGTTTAGATTGACTGGTACATGGGATGGGTACTGTGCTATAGGTGCAGCTAGCGTTTTCCTTAAATCAATTTGATAATTTAGTGTAATTCTATTTATTGAACTTCTCATTGCAATTCTTGATTTTCTATTGTTAAGCTGTATTACTGCTTCTATCTCTTTTCTAGTCAGCTTGCTATTCTAGATTTTTAAGTGTTAAGGAACTTTTCTTGAGTATTTGAGTACTTGTCCAAATTATCGACCAGAGAATCTATTTTTCTATCAATTATTGCACCATTAATTTCTTATTGTAGATTAACTTGATTTCTTTTAGATTAGATTGTAATAGTGTGCGTCTATGACTTCTGATTGAAATTCACATAGAAAAAGAGTAATGCTAGCTGCAATGAGAAAACTTTCAAAAATAATGAAATATTTTTTATTTTCTAAAATCCTAAATTTAAAGGATAAACCCTAGGCAATTGTGTTTTGGATCGACCGGTTACAACTTGTATGTCAGACAGGTACTTTTCATAAGTGTAGTTAGCATTTTCCATAGAAAAATGATATTAGTACTTTCTGATTTTATTTCGAGGTTTTACAACGTGAAGTGGCTGCATAGTTGGCAGTCTAAATAAGATAATATCTAGGGTTTAGGGTTTATTCATTGAATAGGTAGATATTTTACTAGAAAAATAAAATCTTGAAGATTTTATCTCCGAGTTTATGTCTTACCTCATATAATATATGCTTTTTAATATTAAATAGAACCTTTTGGTTAGCTGAAAGATTTAAACAGATCATCATTTGTTTCAGATCCACCCATTAGGTCCAACATAAAATTGGTTCAGTCGCATACATATTTGTCCAATTACAAAATCCTAATCGACTCCCCATGTACCATCAACCATGCCGGACATTGACGATGATCCAAATGTTACAGCGCTATAGAGTGGCCTCTTTTTCTTTCGGATATATGTGCATCACAGAGGTGGAATATATTTTTTATGGTAATAATCTTATAATAGAATAGTTTTAAGTACAATAATATATACAATGAATTCCTTTACCCCAAAAGAGAATATACAAGGAAGATATTTAATGAAAATGCTCGTACGTGATAATGGTTGATTCAAAAAATCTCACGCGCTATTATATATGGAGAGTGACAGTCATTTCTTAGGAGTTTTTTCCTAATCAACTATCCCTCCAGATTGTTTTAATATCTGGTTAGGTGTCTTTTCACACGCTATAAAACTGGATGGAAGGCTGAGCACAAATACAGCCAGCCTATTTCTTATTCATGAGCTTAGTGCTTAATTATGAGAGTCCATTGGGAGAAGGAATGCAAAAAGTTTTGGGTTTCTCTCTTTGATATATAAGTTTTCTTTCTTTCTGAACTTCTAATTTATTTTATGATGCATTATGCATATTCCTCTATTTCAACATTTTATGTTTTATGACTAAATGGTATATATCCACTTTTGTGTGCCTAAGAAGGGATGAGAAGACGAAGCCATTATGTGGAATTTTGATTTCTCTCTATTTTGTGGTGTGGAATAATGAGATCAGGTGTTCAATCCCAATTTGCAAGGACATAGCCGCGATCAAAAGTCATGTTTTTGTGTAAAAGTAAGTTTAATTGGCCATTTTTTTCATACGTATACGTATATCCTAATTATTTAACCTTGAGAACCTTTGATTGTAATGGAAGTATTCTGCTTCTTGAGTTCGATCTGTTGTTTTTTGTAAATTTTTTTAATTTTGATCTTTTTGTCCTTTCATGATAATTCCTGAGTGGTGTATAATATGGGTCTTAATCCCAGAATAGATAGGCCTGATTCCATATAAACTAAGATATATACACTATTAACTTTTAGTTTTTTTTTAATTAAATAAAAACCCAAGGAAAGCCCAATCAAGAAGATATGTTTCTGTCTTTCTTTTCAAGTACAACTTTTTTCTTTCAGTAAATGCATAGAATATTGATTATTTTTCTATTAAGAAGTTGATTATCATAATTAATTATTAGTGAATGGCATTAATATATGCCCAATATCAGTACACAAATGCAGGCGGCTTCTTCAAATTAGGTACCTCGATGGGTGCCTCAGCACTTGTGGTTGATTGATGTGGTTTCACATCCAACTTGATTTTGCCAAGGTATTCGTGTGGTTTCATATCCAACTTGAATTTGCGAAGGTGGGAATTCGGCGAGAAGTACAATTAAGTGTGTGTGTGTGTGTGTGTGTTTATTTATTTATTTATTTATGTTTGTATGTGTATGTGTGTTTTAGAGGGGCCATATTTACAAGCCTCTAATACTTGTACTAGTAATCAATGGATGTACAATTTTGTGAGCGATCATTCAAATCCATGATTCCAACTTGATTTACCCCTGATCCAAATCCAATTCAACCCCAATATGTCCCTTATTCGAATGTGATTCAAATCCGGCTAATACAATTCCCTGATATGACACATATAACAGTGTTATGGGTCGCATTCATATAACTTTATTAAAAATATTTCAGTTCTATTTTATCTAGGCCGTGGCAATCTCCAAATGCATCACATATCTGCCAACTGCCCTGCATCGGTCACCCTTATACTTAAAAATAAATCTTGGTCTCTAACAAATACGTTAAACTAGTCCACCTGAAAGGAACCTTATCGAAGCAAACTTCTCTTTCCAAAAAGTGCAGTACGGTCTAACGGGGTTCATATATATCTTCAGTCACGATTAACTAAAATAAAAAATGGTTTTGATAAAGCTTTGAGGGAAGATGGATTGGATCCATTAGATAAAAATTATCCCACTTTAATATTCCTACTCATCTCTCGAGAGCGACTGAGATAGTTTTTTTTTGTGTTATAAGCTTGACATTTTTATATTAACAATTTGTATTATAAGGTGAGTCTCATTGGTCTTAAAAATAAGTTGAATTATTGAGGTAAGCCCATACACCAAAACTTTGCTAAATCACATCTACATTATCATATAGTCAGATTCAGATTACTAGAAGTCTGGAACAGCTTTGTATGTTTGTATACCTGTCCTCACATGTAGATGCACATGTAGGACCAGTTCTATTCGTTGTATTAGTACTAATGCCTAATTGCACAGTGGGATTCTTTTTACCCCCAATCAAAGACCCGCTTCATATTCATCAAAATCCATGTGTGGAAAGCCCTGGAGTTGTACTTCGAATAAACAAACTTCTTAGATAAAACTCCTTTTGTATCAATTTCTCTAAAAAAAAACAAAGCTTGAGGACTCTTTTAGAGATTTTTCTCACAAGGTCCTCTATAAAAAAAAGGGTAGTCAAACTTGCGTATGTTGACTTGGATTCTAAGCTTTTTGAGCTCCAACGGAGACATCACACTACTTGACTCCCAAAAGTGTCAATTTTTTTTAGCTTTTTTTTTGTCTGAAGCATTATTTCAATTAATCAAGTAGGAGGGAATGAAGTGCTGTGAGGTTTTGTAGGTACATACAATCATACGACAATTTTAGGTTTGGGCTTAGAGTTGCCCTCATATAGTCATCCAAAATAGCCTGTTTTTATAAAAAAAAGGAACGCCAAAATGTCTGCTACCCAGTTAGGATTTTTGTAGCATGTGATTGGAGTAGTTTTAGTAGGAAGGTGCCAATATTCAAATTGGTTTTGGACTTAACTTCCCTCTAGACAGTGCAAATTGGCATTGTACAAGTTGGTGCTCCACTGATTCCTGTTCAAGCCCATAGATTGGGCATGCCCCGTCTACTTGGATGTTTCTCCTAGCTAGTTAGTCGGCAGTAGGTAGTTTGCCTTGTAGTACTAACCAGAGGAAGATCTTCTATCTTGGGAGTGTTTTTATCTTCCAGATATGTGACCAAATAATGTCTCTGGGGGCATGTGTTTGCCTACAATTTTTAATCTTTGACTCTTTAAACTGCTAATGATAGGATATTTTGATCTAGAAAGTAGAGGGCGACTAGATCATTTTGTCCTCCTGCATTGCTTGGCAAGGGCAGTCTATGATTAAGTTTGCAAAATCCGTATGCCATAGGCTCCGAATGTGAGATTCATTCCAATGATTATCTACAGAGAGTAGTGAGGAAACTTTCGATGTAACAGAGTGCGGCACTACAATGAGTCTAGTAAGTTTATAAGGGGTTGGTCTAAGCCATCCACCCAGGTATCAAACCATATGGAGGTTTGGGAGCCTTTTCCTATATAATATATCTAGAAGAACTTATGAGAGTTGGGAGATGCTTTGATATTTGGTTCCAGACAAGTGAGTTATTATATTTTGATTTCAAGCAAGCCTCATGAAGAGAATTGCCATATTTGGTTCTCATAAACAGAGACCATAAGGAGTCCTTAGTGCTATAAATTCTCCAAAGGATCTTTAGTCTAAATGCTTCACTTAGGCTTTGTAAGTTTCCAAGTCCCAACCCCCCTTCCTTATGTGACTCACATACTAAAGACAATTTGCTAGGTGATAATTTTTTTTTGCTTCCTTATAATACCGGAGATAATTTCTTAAGAGCAATTCTATGCTCTCTAATTTTTTTTTTTTTTTTTTTTTTGTGGAGGGACATGCTAGAGAGAACTTACTTTGTGAGTGTGACTCTACTTGCTAAAGATAGGGCTTTAGTAGCCTAGCCCGAGAGTTTCTTTTTTATGGCAAGTGTGAGTGACTCAATTCCTAGTAATTCTAGTGATAGGGATTTTCAGACTTAGATATTGGCCTGAGCTCTCAGATATAAGGAACAAGATGATGGTGCTTAGTTTTTGAGCATCTTAAGCGCAACTAACAACACCAACTAGGAGGGCACATGTGCTAAAGCTTAAACTACATATATACATAGGAGGGGCATTTAGTTTGGCTTTTCATCCAATTGGAATTAATGTTGAACGCAAATGGAGTGCAGGATAAGTGGACGGTGGTGAATTGGACTAGAATTTGAATTTAAGCTAGAGAATTTGTCTTCAAATGAATATGCAGTGACCATTGCAATTTAAATTGATTTTAATATTTTTTATTTAATTTTAAAACAAAATAGAATTTATCTTTTCTTTTTAGAGTTTTTATGCTTTTTTTAAACTATGGCGTTTACTCGGGTTAAAGTTGCACAGCCGAGGAACATCTTAGTGTGCGTTTCATATCCAGCATCTTAGTTAGCATTTCGATGGGTGCGGCGCGAATCGGCATCGCTTAAATTGGTGGGGATCTCGAGAATATGCCAGGCTACACCACCAACACGTCTACTATGACTGTTTAACCGCGGTTAGCGGCATCTCAAAACCATGGTTAACCTAACATTTCTCTCTCTCTCTCTCTCTCTCTCTCTCTCTCTCTCTCTCTCTCTCTCTCTCTCTCTCTCTCTATATATATATATATATATATATATATATATATATATATATATATATATAAATGCTCATTCGCCTTCTCAAAATCTCTGATTTCTACTACTCGCATCTCGTCATCTGTTCTGCTCCTGGGAAAGGGAAAAACGTGATAAAAGAAATACAGAGATTCCCAAACCCTAATTTCCTCTCCCCCCCGCGCGTTTTCTCATGTTTCTTCTCTGGTTCGTGCATCGCATCCTGGAATGAAACTTGTTTTTCGTTTTGTTCTCTCTTACCTTTTTGTTGACGGATTTGACGTTGTTGTTCGATCTGGTTTGCCTCGTCTTGGTTGCTCTTTTTTTTCTTTTTTTCTTGTTTTTTTTTCTGAGGAGAAATGCTTGCGTTTTTGTGGTTCAGGTTTGTGAAGACTGAGGTTTCGTGTTATCTGACCGTTGGGGAACATGATGTCGGATCGTACTAGAAGATTTGGAATAGGCTACGCCCTCGCTCCGAAGAAGCAGCAGAGCTTCATTCAGCTCTCTTTGATCAATCTTGCTAAAGAACGAGGCATCGATCTCATACGCATCGATTTGTCCCGTTCGTTGCTTGAGCAGGGCCCCTTCGATTGTATTATTCATAAGCTTTACGGGTCGGAATGGAAGAGCCAATTGGAAGACTACTCCTCCAAGCACCCTAGCGTCTGCATAATCGATCCACCTGACTCCATTGAACGCCTTCACAACCGAATTTCCATGCTGCAAGTTGTCACCGAGTTGCAGGTTCCGCAGAAGGCCGAAACGTTTGGAATCCCCAAGCAGATCGTGATTTACGATTCACCTGCTTTGTCCGATCCCGCTGCCTTGGACGGTCTGAAATTTCCTGTCATCGCCAAGCCTCTCGTGGCTGATGGAAGTGCCAAGTCTCACAAAATGGCACTCGTCTTTAACCGTGACGGCCTTCTGAAACTGAAACCGCCCGTTGTCTTGCAGGAATTCATTAACCATGGTGGTGTTATCTTCAAGGTATATGTGGTCGGCGATTACGTGAAATGTGTGACCAGGAAGTCATTACCAGACATATCGGACGAAAAGTTGGATAGTACCGAGGGTTCTTTGGCTTTCTCCCAGGTATCAAATATCCCCACGCTAGACCCAAGTGAGGATAAGAACGAGGACTACTACGAAAGCATGAAAGTAGAAGAAGTCGAGATGCCTCCTGATTGCTTTATCACAGAAATCGCACGAGGATTAGGCCGAGCCATGGGACTTAAGCTCTTCAATTTTGATGTCATTCGTGATGTGAAGGTCGGGAACAGGTATCTTGTTATTGATATAAACTACTTCCCTGGCTATGCAAAAATGCCGGACTATGAGAATGTTTTGACTAATTTCTTTTGGGAGATTGTTCATTCCAAAAGTGAGGAAGCCAAATCGGAGGCTACAAAGCCTGTCAAGGACAATTGTTTTTGAGAATGAGGGAATTATGTGTTGACGTTTCGTCTTGTCACTTAGGCATAGTGGAAGGAATCCGTAAAAAAATTGTAACACAGAAATAGGAAATCCAAAAATTGTAAGGATGGAAAGGCATTGATGCTTTTAACTGAGATTTCAGGAAATTTTAGAAATATCTTTCTGCCATTATGGCATGATTAGCATTAGTATACAAAATGATTATATTGTGTTACTGTTTCGGGCTAGACCTGTCTCAAATTGATCTTCTGTGCTACCGAATTGTTTCAAAAGATGGGTATACATCTGAAGTTTCAGTAAAAAGCTTCTAAACTTTCAAAATTTTTGATAGCTGTTGTTTTTTGCTGTTTTTGATGCTTAGTTCTTTCTAAAGTTATTAGCCTACACCATGTGGTTATTATCTGCCTTGGTTATCTACCTTCCTAGGGTGCATTGCTGGTTTTATCTTTAGTAGTATTATATTGAAAATTATTACCATTGATGCCATCCATCTGTAGACAAGGGGAAACAATGGCACTGAGGTTTTTCTGATTTGGATTTTATTCTGTTTTCTAATTTGACACGGTATTTGTTCAGTTAGATATAGACGCATCTGTAATCACATAGGGTACTGTTATTAACTAGTTCAGATAAGTTGTTACCTCTCACTGTCTCAGAATGTCACAAGTCTGCCATCCAGATTAGTTTTAAAAATTCAAAAATTTTTTTTTTTTTTTTTTTTTTTGAAGAGTTTGTTCTGATAATTCATTCAAGAGTAATACTGATTGTGCAGATTACAGATTGTCTTGGGTTTGGGGTTCCCTCACTTCAAGTTGAGCAAGGGAAACCCCTTCCCTAGCTAAGCTATCAGCACTAGAGTTGGCTGATATTGGAATATGCTTCCATTGGCAATTTAGTGTACTTCCTAGGTGCCTGATTTCTCTGAAATAAATTGCTAGTCTCCAAGGTGGGTCAGTAGTTATGTGGCACCAGTTGATCACATTTAGACAGTCCCCCTCAATCTCCAAAGCTCCTAATTTTTCTCCAAAGATCTTCATCCCTTGGAGCATGGCCACAGTTTCAGCCTCTACTGAATTTGTGTTTGGTAAGGGTCCAGCATAGGATAAGATGCTTAATCCCTTGTGATTTCTAAAAATCCCCCCAGATCCGGCAGGTCCGGGGTTTCCCTGTGAGGGTCCATCAACATTTAGCTTGATAGTCTCTATGCTAGGTAGGGTCCATGTTGCTGATATAGGTGCTGCCTGATTAGCATTCAATCTGGCAAGGCTGGACCATGCAGATCTTAGGCTGATGCCTTGGAGTTCCTGGAATTCTGCTATAGAGTTTAGCCAATACCTCAGATTGTTGAGTGTGTGTTCTATGAAATCTTCACATTCAATGCTCTTCCTTTTGAAAATCCTTCTATTCCTCTTATCCCATAGCTTTCAGGGGATGAATGTGATGCATGCTCCAAGCATGATTTTGCCTCTTTTAGGTAACGTGCTATTTTTCCTGAATTCAATGTAGGAGGGCAAGTCAAGATTGGGAGGGGCTTATATCTGGAATAGGTCCCAGAAGTAAGACCATACTCTTTGTGCAAATGTACATTGCACTAGCATATGATTTATCGTTTCTGCATTGTTTTCATAGAGTGGGCACATCATCGAGGGCAGGGTCATGCCTCTCCTTGTAAGCTGCTCTTTGTTGAGGAGCTTTTGGTGTAGAACAGTCCACATGAAAAACTTGGCTTTCGGGAGGGTTGAGAGCTTCCTGGCTGTGGCAGCTAAGTGTGGTTGCTCATGGTCAACTTGGGATAATGCTAAGTAGGTTGCCTTAACCATGAAAATTCCAGTTGGGCTAGGCTTCCAAATTAGTCTGTCCTCTCTATCTTGATCGAAGAAATACTTGTTTAGCAAGGTATCTAGAGTACTCAGTTCAATTGCCTCCACGTCTCTGAACTCCCTCCTGAATAGTGTGGACCAGTCAAACCCATTTTGTTGTTTGTATTGCAGAAAGGCTTGCAGTGCCATTGCTGGTGCGTTAGTGACCCTATATAGTCTTGGGAAAGTTGACTTAAGGGGTCTATCACTTGTCAATGTATCCACCCATAGTTCAGTCCTATACCCTTTTCCTGGGAGACATCTTATGTGAGATCTGAACACCTTCCATTGCTTATGTAAAGATTTCCAAATAGGGGATAATGGGTTTGGGGAATGCCATCCTATGATCCAATCAGACTCATGTATTCCAAGCTTGGCTCGAAGAACTAAGAGGGTCCGGGCCAGTGGATCTGGCGGTTTAATCTCCAGCACCATTTCAGCATTAGTGCTTGATTAAAAGTTTTTATACTTCTGTGGCCCAACCCACCCATTGTTTTCAGTTTGCAAGCATCCTCCCACTTCACCAAATGGTGTTTAAAATTGTTTTCTTCCCCTCTCCATAAGAACCGACACATGACCTTCTCCATCTCATTTGCTACTCCAGCTGGGCATTGAATGAATGATAGCATATAAGCCGGAATGTCATACAAGCACGATTGCAATAGTACTAACCTTGCAGCCTTAGACAAATGTTTGCCCTTCCACATTGCTAATCTGTTTCGTAATTTTCCAATACTGGATTCCATAGGTCCTTTTTGTGTCTACCTGTAAAACAAGTTTGTTAATTTGGATATTTGTTTGAAAATATCCCATGAAGGTGAATTTGCTAACTCAGACAGATCTACTTTTAATTTAAAACCATATGGTGAATTTTTCATCTCATTGTTTTGGTTTCAGCTACCTGAGTTGATGCTAATCCTTTATGAGGAACGAAGATTTCTTAGTATTCTGTAGGTTCTTAAGGTTTTAGTTTGCGCGAGTGTTATGGTAGCACTTTGTAGGTTTTCAAGGGGGCCTGAATGAGGACGACTTTGGCAAGTGACATTTTTTTAAGGTTGGGGTTTCAGTGTTTATTTTATGAATGACTGGTCCGTTGCTTAGCAAATGTTTCACGAGGCTGTTAGCTTCTAGTTGGTTACCAAATCTTGGAGGGGATGTTATGTGCTGCTGAGAATTGAATGTTCAGAAACATGAAATGGTGCAGTAATTTCTCTTTCCATTGACTACGGGATATGGAAAATTCGTGGTGACTAGGGAAGTTTCTCCGCTGATATGCTCTCAGTTTGACCCTTGAGGCCCATTTTCATGTTCAATGGATGAATGAGATTGATTAAAGAAATATATAAGTCACGCTGAGGATTAATTGATTCATTTGCTGATTGAAAAGCTAAGAAGCCTACCTTTAATGCATCCATGATATGCTCCTAGAGGATGGTTCATATTTCTGTTGCATTTCAGTTGTTCCATGTGGGTCTGATTTATCAGAGGAGCACTTGGTTTGGGCCCTTAAATTTGATGGAGTCTACAGGCAAAAACACTGGGTGCCTGGATCCTGCCAACGTGAACAATGGAGCTGGACTTATAATAACTAACTCATTATTGTTATTTTTATTTTTTTGGAAATAGTCTGCTTGCCTTTTGTCCGTAGGGAGAGTTGAACCTCAAGACCTCACTACAAATTCTCATGTCACCACTGAATTAATACCAGTCTGGTTACTAACTCATCTTCATAAAATGTGTTCCATTTGATTGGGTTACTTTAATTTGTGTAACATGGAATTGCTTGGGTGATGAGATTTCTGATGGAGATGATATTTGGGGATATTGGGTCTCCAGTTCCTTTTGTTCATGAAGCTTCGTCTAGGTTGCTTCTTTTAACCATAACATGGAATCTAAAATGTAAAGAAGCAAATAAAAGGCTAGGATGCTGTTGTTGCTCTCTATATGGGAGCGTGCTCATTGGTTGGTAAGTTTTGTCTGAGACCAGAGGAAGAAAAGGAGATAGATAAGTTTAAGAATGAAAGAATGAAAATGAGATTGCAAAAAGGAAATATGCCCTAAAAAGTGTTGATGTATTTGACTTGCCAGTTTAGCTGCTATAGGATGGCATGCCTTGGAGTTCAGAATGGGACACAGCATTTTTTGGCCTGGGCACGAGCAACTTTTGCTTGCTTATAAGCACGGGATTGGATGGCTGTGGTTCAGAAAGGGTCATTTAATTGTTGTACCAAAGAAGTTTTAGAGTTTCTGCATCCACATTGATTCCCAACTTAGGATGGGTTTAAATTTCTCTCTTCCGAGAAGTTTTAGTCTTTCTTTGTTTAAATTATTGTTTTTTTATAAATGAATCAATCATCCATCTGGAGCGTAGTCGGTTTTGGTTTAGGCCGTTTGAACTGAATCAAAACATTGGTTGAACTAAAATTTGTTATGATATGCAACCTTATTATTTCATTATTATTATTATTAGTATATTATTATTATTATTATTATTATTATTATATTTTATGAATTAAGTTATCATAAAAACTTTGTTGCTCCAGACTCATTAAACCGGTTAGTTTAAAAACATACCAGAAAGTATTTCGATCTTGGTTTAACTGGGTCCAAGTGACTGTTTTGTTTGGTTTTGTGAAGTCTGGTTTGGATGCTTGTTTGTCGTAGTTAGGTGGAAATGACAAGGAAGGCAGATCCTTCACTACGTTTTTTAACTATTACAATTATTGGAATGCTGGTGAGAGTGATTGGTGCTATATGTTTCTCATATCTCTGCATCTTAATGTAGATTTCGATGTGTTTTTTCTTAAAATAACACGCATTGATGGTTATGGAAAGGTGCGATGTGTTTCTCATATCTGTATCTTAATGTAGTTTGGCGCTACATTTGGTTTTGGTCCTCCATTTGGGGTTGAGAATCAATGAGAGTGGTACAAGGCAGGGAGAGTGCATTAGTATTTAGGGATTTACTGTCAGCTTGTTTGTGATGCTTCGATAGAAAGATCTGTAGAGGTTGTCTGGAAAGTCTTACCATAATAGTCATGGGGTCAAGAAAGGGTGACTATGAGTGTGATTAGGTGATTCGTTTTTTCCACAAAAAGGCGAAAAAGTTAGATTTTTTTTGTTTTTTAAAGGAAAAAGGCATAATTTTTTATATTTTTTTAGGAAAAAAGTGTGACTAGGTGGAAGAATGGACTTTGATGGTAGGATGTAGTGCAATAGTAAAGCTAGCTAACAATGTATGTTTCACATTTAATATCGCCTCTAATTGTTTGTTTGAGTAATCACATTTTTCTTGTATGCAGAGGTGCGTTGGATAACATTTGATTAGTAATTGCCTCTCTTAGCGTTTATTAAACTTGCTAACGAGGTGGGTATATGCGTTGATCAAGTTGTTGTACTTCATTCTGAATGTCGCTAAACATGAAGGGTTCTCTCTTGGAAGTGTTTGCATGAAAGGTAATTTGCTAATACAAAAAACGTTAATATTTATGATGCATTAAATAATTTTAAATGTGCTCGGCTTCAAAAATTGAAGTTGTTTAATCTCCGATCTAAAAGAAAAGTTGTGCGATGTTACGTTGGGTCACTCTTTCAATTACACGGTATTGGACAGAGTTCCAACTTCATGAAGGGGAGCACAACGTTCTATAAAGCTGTACGAGCATCAACTCATCTCATACGAACCAGTTTAGATCCAATAGAGAAATGAAAAGTACATAAAGAAACGATAGAGAATCGAAAATGCAGATAATGACCAATTACTTAATTATCAAGCACACGAGTGTTTCTTAATAGACAAGTATAGTAATAAATGCAAATAAAATTACACCCAAGTTTCCTGTGTAACTTGTTGCCATCTAGTAGCAGTCTCTCCATTGTTCGAGCACACTTTATGTTAGAAAGTGTACTTTTCCAAGGATCTCATGTGAGGGAAGTTGATTGTTTTGTGCAAGGACAAGTGAGGTATCGAGATCACTTTAATGGAGTTATCTATGCTAGCCACTCTACATTCTACGAGGTTTTTGGAGTAACATATCTGTTTGGTACATCCATCTTGGACATGCTTGGTTGGTTAAGGTCATATTACATGATAGGAAACTACATTTTTGCATTATCACATTCAGGCTAGCAACGAGATGGAACTAATAAAGTTCGTTGTTCTTCAGGGCTTCCCAAGTTCTTCTTTCCCAGTTTTCCACTTGCTTGAGTGAATCTTCTTTTACCTTGAGAAATGAGTGAAGATTTTGAGGATCGAAGGGAGGAGGTAGGCTGCAAGGGCTTGAATCTATGGAATATTTCTCTATGGACTCGATCATGTACGTTTTCTCTAAATCCCCTGCATTGCAAGCCATGGACTCTGAACAAAACTCAACTGCTTGAGGAGGGATTGTGGGTTTGAAGGTCAAGAGCTTAGCATATTCGTTTAACACATGAAACATGTAATCGTAAATATAATCCATCTTGAGCTGCTCTTGCACGTAGCTACTCGCCGTCTTCCCAATAACCTGAGCCTGATATATTAAAAGATAACAGTTCTAATTTAAATTAATCAAAGTGGGCATTTTGGAAAAAAAAAGTATAAGCATATGGAATGTTTTATGCACTTTTTAAAATTAACTTTTTGTGTTCGTATTTTTATATATGATGGAACTTTTGTACTTTTTAAAGTAGAAATAACTTTTTGTGGAAACAAAAAGTTATCAAAAGAAATGATTTTTGCTTATTTCATCATTGAGTGATTTAGAGTGCATGGTCCAGTGAACTGCACTAGAATTAGTATTATAATTTGCATTGAAAGATGTCATTTTGAATTCAAGCTTGTTTCACCTGTTTTTTGTGGGTGTTGCCCCAATCAACTGCTAGTTTGATAGATTTGCAGAGGTGGTCATTCTTCACTGGCCAGTAATGGTGCTTGGGTATAAGAGCTCTATTGAAGAAGTCATGGTACCGACTCCTCCCCATCAAAGTCATGGAATTGCAGGCAAGAATATATTTTTGACTTACCGACCAAGCTACACCTTCCATGTATATTTTATATCTGTATGAATTTTATAAACTGTTAGACATTGGCTTCTATCTATTCAAAAGGAAGTATATGCTATAGAAAACCAGAAAAAAAGAAGTTCATATCCACCTGTAATTGCATTGTTTTGCTAGATCGGATTGCTCATATCCTCGGTGACTTTCAGCAATCCAGTCCTACAAATGCAATTCAGAGCCTCAATAAAGTCTTCCCATTATTCATTTTGGTTCAAGAAAAGTACCCACGAACCTGTGCAAAGACACGAGCATTCCAATCACGATGTTTGGAGACATTGCATTTGAGAAGTTCCCCCCGACTGGAAGAGGTGGAAGGGTTTCCTTTCCAGAATGCATAAGGTTCTCTGTCGACCCATATCACATTCATATTTCCCTTTTGCAGCTCCTTCTGTAGGAGCCCCCATGGCTTGATATGAATCTCAGGCCTCAAAGTTTTAAGCATATTCGTATCATTCAATAATTAAAAAAATATACGCAAACCTCATCCAATCATTTCAAGGAAGAGATTGAAAAAAAGAAAGGTTTGAGCAGTTTCTTACCAGCCCCAGAAGGACCAATCTGGGAAGACAATGTCCACACTCTCATCGTCTCCGCAGTATCGAAACATGGGCGGTGGCTTCTTCTGCTCGTAATCGAGTTTCTTCACCACAGGGCGATCGCCGCAATTGAACATCAAATCCAAGTCCGGCAGCTGCCCAGGATACCGACGGAGGAGCTGAAGAATCCCCCATTGAGTAAAAACATCCCTGGTTTGAAACGACCTCCTGTACGTCTCTATATACACCCTTCCTAACCCAGAAAGACAATGGAATCACAGGGTGTTTAATGATATGCCGCAAAGCCTTTGAAGCACAAAAAACCTCTCCTACCTTTCACGATCACTAACCGGAAATCGGCCTTGGGTTTTCCGCTCTCGACCTGCTCTCTTGAGATGCCTGCAGCCTTCCATGGCTTCAAATCTTCATGGATCCAGCGGAAGAAACTGGGGCAGTCTGCTTCTGGGGGGCTATTGCCAGTTGTAGAAGAGAAACGATGAGAAGGACATGCTTTCGTCTGGTTTAAGTTCGTGCAAGTGAAAGGTATTTCAGTCCTGTTTCTGGGTCTTATCAGACGTTTGTTGGGTTTGTTGGACTGTTGATCATCATCTGATGTTTTCAAGTGTGCTTTCGTACTTCCACCACCTATGAACGACTGCAAAGAATAACAAAGCAAAATTAGTGATTTAACTAATTACATAGTATTTTAGTTAGTGATTACATATATAAAAAAGAATAATACTATGTCTACCAATAACAAAGCAAAAATGGAAGGCATTAAATTGATGAAGTAATACAATATTCAATGACATTAGTTAATAATGGTTTAGAAATTAGTCCTATATACAAATATGCCTGTAGAAAAGATCTTAATGGGAAACTAAACTCCTATTTTTTGCTTGTCATTTTAGGATGAGTAGAGGTTTACAACCTGAGGTGGCGTCCTCGTTGGTGGTCTAGGTAAGAGATAAAGTCGATTGACCGGCCAACCACATCATGATGTAAAACCTCGTAGTAAAATCTGAAAGTACTAATATCATTTTTCCTTTACGTTAAACCTCTTACCCAAGTAATTCTCGTATGTGGGCCTCCACTCATATTGTGAGTCTAAAAAGAAGCCATGTGTGAGGGAGAGCGTCAAAGATTTATCCCACATACATTTAAAACTTTTTTTTAATTTATTAATGAGAAAGGTTGACTTCGGACCCAACTTTGCATATGTCATCAGACTCTATATTCCAAATCTATTTAATTTGCCTCAGAACTGAACCCACCTGGACTTGCCTAGACGGTTAGATTAACAAGTAACCTTATAATTATCATGCCAAGTAGTATTATATAAAATTAATATGGGAGGAGATTGTTTATCCAATTTAGTCGAGAATAGGCTAACTAGTCCCCATGTAACACGATCGTTGTTCTCTCTTTCATTAATTTACATGAGGTACACAAATGAAATTTTTACAAAATCATAGCAATATATATATGTACTTATTTGCAAAACCTATAAGTCAAGCTACTTCCGTGTGAAACCTAATCACAGACTTTCTACTTTTACCAACAAGATGAATAAACCCAGCAACGAATTTTCAATTTTATAAAACGAAAAAATGATGACTTTTGGTACTAAAGACTCAAGTTTGGTGGGACTCAACATCAGACAAGAAACGAAGACCATAGTCAAGCTTTTTTGTTCTTATTGGCCTAAACATCCGCGTTAAGATCCGCTGCCTGCGCAATTCTTACAACCCTAAACATCCGAATTAGATCAGAAAAGAAACTCTTCACTTACCGTGTCAACCCATCGAGCAGAAAGGAAGGCTCCGACCAGAAGAGCACCAAAAAACGCCACCACCGTCGTCTTCGACGACCACATATTCCGGCCAAAACTCATCACATACTCTTTCATGGCTACTACTACTGAAAACCCAGAAATGAATTTGTGAGAAGACAGTCGAATTCTCAGTGCAAAGACAACCCATGATCGAGAATCACATGCATGAGATTGGTTTCAGAGGTCATGTAAAAAGTAAGAGATCGAAATTATCTAGGAACTGGGATTAATTTGTTCCAACCACTGTTAATCTTCCCAGAAAAATATCAGAGAAAATTAAAAAGTTATAACTGAATCACAAGTATAGACTCCAACATGCATGCATGTCTAAATAAACGAAAAGAACTGCGTGCATACATATATATATAGATACCAAAACGAATCAAAGATCGAAGTTCCTGGAATTTTTTGTAACAGTTCAAATATTCTCACAGAGCAAGTCCTCTGTAAGATACGATCAATAATCCGAGAAAACTTTGATCACGGAAAACAAGAAAAAATGAAACGTCCAGATCGAGTTGGGCAAATTAAAGGTCTTTAATTCTGAAATAATTAAAATCAGACGGAGCTGTACCTTTTTTTCTGGACTTCACCTCAGTCGAACCAAACGAGAGCTTCCCCGGTCATCTCTAAGCCTAATTTTTCCTGCAGAAAATATTTAATGGTGATCAACACCGGAAGAGAGGAACGTTCTCCTGACGACATGATTACTCCCTTTTGAAATTTCCTGCGTTGGTTTCACGTAGCCAGGAAGCTTATCATTCCACGCATTACTTCCTATATTTTCCTACTTAATTCGTTGGCGATTGGGCCACAGAAAAGTCAAACGTGCGATAAACCTTTTGACCGGCCAATATGTGGGATTCTCTCAGCTGGCACTCAGACTATAGTTTATTTAGCTAAGTAGACATGGAAAATAATAATTACAGTAATTTTTTTTTAAAATTTGTAAGAGGTTTTCATTACCAAAATCAATTACTGTAAGCTCCCATATTAATTAGTTATATGTGTGTGTGTGTGTGTGTTTTTTTTTTTTTTCCATATGGGTCCGACTCGCCCTTTCAATTCTATTAATACAAGTTTCCTCCTGATCTTCTTTTGTTCGGGTCAGAGGGATAGTAGACCTATTTAAAAAAGGGTGAGTCTCTAACAGCTAAAAAAGTGAGTGAAATTGGCCGAGTTGCCCCAACCTAGCCGAGTTATGTATTCAACCATGGTCATGACTTGACTTTTTCACTTTGGGGTGCTAAATCAACACGACGTAAGCGACTAAGTTTTCCTGATATCAAAACATGCATGTGGTCACAATTGAATCAGATAGGGATATTTTAGAAATATATGTTAGACCAAATGATCTACCTTATTTATTTGGGTGGTGTCAAATCTTGGGGTGTCCAACACGTCAAAAATTTTGTGCAATCTTGAGCCAACCACTTACACTAGATTAAAGATAAGGTGATGAAGTCGACCACATGGCTTGTTAAAAATCACTAAACTCACATGTTACTTGTATTTAAACCTGTAATTTGATTACACTAGTACGACATGGCTAGGAAAGGTTAGATGCATTGAATAATGTCGATTGAGTACAATCTCATTAAGGGGAAAAAAAGAAGAAAATGAGCCAGGTCTTTTTCAATTCTTCTGATTTTACCCCATTGTCTGTTACGTAAGCCCGTATAAAATAAATTTTTTTTTATGAATTTTTCAATGCCAGGTCTTTTTCTAATGAGATCTGGTTAATCCAATTAAGTCTATCAAGCCAGAAAAAAACAAAAGAAGGTGTACGTGGGACGCCACTTCGAATAAAAACCCCCCCCAACAAACTCTTTCACCAAGAAACGGATTCCAGCAATAGGTTAATCCTTTGGAAGGAAACAACTTTAAGAATCCGGCGAGACTTGTTTTTCTAATGGCAATTTCATCCGGATGGAAATTTAAGCTTGGGAACGTCTTCGTTATACCTAGGGATGTAAACAGGGCGGATTACCCGTTCTACCGTTCGCCCGATTAATAAATGAAACAAAATGGAAATAAAATATTATTATTCATTTACCGGCTCTACCGTTTACCCGCTCTACCGTTTAATAAACGGACGGAAACGAAAATAGCTCTTTCGAACCCGTTTTACTCGTTTACTGTTTAAGTAAGAGTAATATAGTAAATTTATATATCTACTTAGTTTAATCATAAAATGTTTATTTTTTATATAAATAAACTTATTATATTTTTTATCACTTATTATAAAAATTTGTAGAGTTGAAAAGTTTGAAAAGAATTTGAATATATTTATATATTTTGGTAATTATTAGAAGTCAATATATATTGACTTTAACTCATGGTCTCATAAAGTCATAGAGTCATAGTCATAGACTCATTGTCATAAAGGATAGATCATACATAGTAAATTCATAATTAACTAAATAAGATAGTATTAGTAATCTAAGATTAAAAAAACTTTATTTTTCTTACAAATGTCAGATTTTATACAAATGAAAATTATTTTTATAAATGTAAACAACTGTCTTACAAAAATAAACATATTATAATTCATAATAAAAATTATATAAAGACAAACATAGTAATTAACAAATACACGAGATGATTTCATATTTTTCAATTAGCTTACATAATCAAAATTTTTGGCCCATAACATATTAGGTCATATACCCTAAATTCTCAATAAATTATAAGTAATATCATTGATTTTAATTACTAGTTACTTACTTCTCTAATTAATGAATATTCTAATTTTGGTTTTCCCTCCCTCTCTAGTCCCCAGTCATTGACTCATTGCTCCATATGCAATTATGCTATTTAGATTTTAGATTTTTCCTGATTAATTGATTCCTTGTCTATTTAGATATTATTTAGTTGAGTAATGCTATATCCACTCGCAGAGTGGATGCCCTCGGCCACGTTCTGACGTAGATGGCTTATGTGGCCATCCACGTCGAAGCTGACGCATAACATCCAAAACCCTCGTCTCTCCACCTCGCCTCTCTCCCGCCGCCTCTCTCCGCCCGCCCTCTCTGCACCTATCTCTCCCGCCCGCCTCTCTCCTGCACCTATCTCTCCCGCCCGCCTCTCCCGCCCGTGATTCTCTCCCGCTCTGACTCTCCCTCCCGCCTGCCCTCTCCCTTCCACCCACCCTCTCCCTCCCGCCCGCCCTCTCCCTCCTGCCCCCCCTCTCTCTCCGTCTCGTTTCCGCCCGTCCGGAGAGAGATGGCGAGACGGGAGGAGGGACAGGAGCAGGAGGGGAGGCGGGAGGGAGAGGCGGGCGGGAGGGAGAGGCGGGCGGGAGGGACTGGTGCGGGAGGAGAGACTGGTGCAGGAGGGAGGCGGAGGGAGAGGCGGAGGAGAGGCGGGCGGGAGGGACTGGTGCGGGAGGGAGAGACTGGTGCAGGAGGGAGAGGCGGGCGGGGAGGGAGGCGGGCAGGAGGGAGAGGTGGGCGGAGCGGCGAGGGAGAGGCGGGCGGGAGGGACGCGAGGGGAGGCGGGGGCGGGAGCGACGCGAGAGGAGAGGCGGGCGGGAGGACGCGGCGGAGAGGCGGGATGGAGCGACGTGAGGGAGGCGGGCGGGCGGGAGGGAGACAGAGGGAGAGGGCGGGCGGGCGGGAGGGAGAGGGCGGGCAGGCGGGAGGGAGAGGGCGGGCGGGAGGGAGAGGGCGGGCGGGAGGGAGAGGGCGGGCGGGCGGGCGGGAGGGAGAGGCGGGCGGGCAGGCGGGGGAGGGAGGGCGGGCGGGTGGGAGGGAGAGGGAGGCGGGCGGGAGGGAGAGGCGGGAGGGAGGGAGAGGGCAGGCGGGAGGAGAGGCGGGCGGGAGGGAGAGGGCGGGCGGGCGGGAGGGAGAGGGCGGGCAGGCGGGCGGGAGGGAGAACCCGGTCGGGCGGGAGGGAGGAGATTGCCGGCGGGAGGGAGGAGATCGCCGGCGGGAGAGACGAGCGGGGGAGAGACGAGGGCAGGAGGGAGAGAGACGAGGGAGGGAGAGAGACGCCGGCGGGAGGAAAGAAGGGGCCTCGTCAGATTCTGACGTGGATGGCCACATAAGCCATCTACGTCAGAATGTTGCCGAGGGCATCCACTCTGCGAGTGGATATAGCATTACTCTATTTAGTTACACCCTAAATTTCTTATGCAATTATTGCTGTTATAGCATAACATTAATAATTTAATACAAGTAACATTGTGACAAGCAATAAACTATTAGTTATAACATTTAACTTACAAATTACAAGTTACAAACTTACAAACTTACAACCATGTTATATTATTCTATTACTAATATACTATTAGATAATATAGACTATGTAGTTATTATCCTTTGGACCCACTTCCGCCTTCTCTCCTTCTCGTTATTACAAACTTACAACCCTATCATATTATTCCATTACTAATATAATATTGGACAATATAGACTAATGTAGACTTTAGTTATTATCCTTAGGACCCACTTGGCCTTCTCTCCTTCTCCTTCTCGTTCTCATTCTCGCTTCTCAGGATCCAAGGACCAAAGTCCCAAATCCCTTATAAAGTCTAAAACTCTAAGAGTCAAAATCAGACGTAAATTTACCCATCGATTTCGTGGAAGACGATTTCAACGAGTCTTGCAAACATCAATAGTTCTCTCTCGCCCGAAGCATGAGGAAGCTCCTAGTCCTAGCGCGAGGTATTTGATTCTCTTCTTCCTCTGTTCGTATCATTCTCTCTCTTTCTTTTCTCTTTTGGTTTTGGGTTATATTCTTCTCTCTTTGTTCGGTTTGTTTCTCTTTTTCCATCGGTGTTGCGATTTTGCTTTGCTCTTTTTTGCTTTTATACTTCTTTTCTCTTAGGTGTTTTCTTTTTTTCTCTACTATTTTTCTCTACTATTTTTCTCTACTATTTTTCTCTACTATTTTTCTCTACTATTTTTCTCTACTATTTTTCTCTACTATTTTTCTCTACTATTTTTCTCTACTATTTTTCTCTACTATTTTTCTCTTAGGTGTTCTATTCCGTTTAGTTTTTCCTTTTTTTTTTGGTTTTTTTGTAATTTTTTTTATTATTTACCCATTTATTACCCATTTATTACCGAATTACCCGGTTTTCCGGCGGGTAATAAACGGAATAAAATTTCGCAGAACTAAATGGGTACGGACGGTAACGGGTAAAGGGTTAAAAAATATAAACCGGAAACCCATTACCTGCACCGTTTATTACCCGTTGTACCTTTCGATGAGTTACAAATATCATTGTTATGGGAGTGAAATTTTTTTTATATAGTACTGAATCTGATAGAAAGAAATAAATTCCAGATTGGCGAGGCAAGGGAATAATCTCCATCATCAATTACGTCAGCCTCCACAGAAGTCTGTTTCCAAATAAAATGCAACTAGGAACTGTAACTGAAGAAGAAGCTCTATGCGGAAAAGACCAAACGAAAAGGATCGACAAGAAAATGGAATAACGTACGATCTCAAAAGTAAATAATACTCTGGCAGAATGGTGAGGAAGCTCAAATGATACAGACCAAATAAGAGAAATAAAGTCAGGTCTATATGGTCGTAAATATTTACTAAACCTCTCAAAAGAGAGAGACATCATAAACTACACAATCAAACAAGATAAGAAACAACTATAAACGTAAGCAAATCCTAATGCAAATTTACAAAAAACCAAAGAAAAAGAAATTTCTTGTTCAGGAGAGAATGGGTGGCTTTCCAACATCCACTTCAGTACAACTGTACGCATGGAAAGGAGGAGAAGAAAAATGGTAAATCCAATACATATGAGTCAATTAGAAAAAGAAGAGTTTGAAAAGCATGAATCTAGGAGATGGAACTAATAAAGTTCGTTGTTCTTCAGGGCTTCCCAAGTTTTTCTTTCCCAGTCTTCCACTTGCTTGAGTGAATCCTCTTTTACCTTGAGAAATGAGTGAAGATCTTGAGGATCGAATGGAGGAGGTAAGCTGCAAGGGCTTGAATCTATGGAACATTTCTCCATAGACTCGATCATGTATGTTTTCTCTAAATCCTCTGCTTTGTAAGCCATGAACTCTATGGACTCTGAACAGAACTCAACTGCTTCAGGAGGGATTGTGGGTTTGAAGGTCAAGAGCTTAGCATATTCGTTTAACACATGAAACATGTAATCGTAAAATAATCCATCTTGAGCTGCTCTTGCACGTAGCTACTCGCCGTCTTCCCAATAACCTGAGCCTGATATATTAAAAGATTACATTTCTAATTTAAATTAATCAAAATGGGCATTTTGGAAAATTAGTATATACGTATGGAGTTCTTTTTTTGTACTTTTTAAAATTAAAATGGATTCTTTTTATGTTCGTTATTTTTAGAAAAACAAATGATGGAATTTTTGAACTTTTAAGTAGAAACAACTTTTGTGGAAAGAAATATTTATCAAAAGAAATGATTTTTGCTTATTTCATTATTAGTATTAGTATTATAATTTGCATTGAAAGATGTCATTTCGAATCAAGCTTCTCTTACCTGATTTTTGTGGGTGTTGCCCCAATCAACAGCTAGTTTGATAGATTTGCAGAGGTGGTCATTCTTCACTGGCCAGTAATGGTGCTTGGGTATAAGAGCTCTACTGAAGAAGTCATGGTACCGACTCTTCCCCATCAAAGTCATGGAATTGCAGGCAAGAATATATTTTTGACTTACTGACCAAGCTACACCTTCCATGTATATTTTTATATCTGTATGAATTTTATAAACTGTTAGACATTGGCTTCTATCTATTCAAAAGGAAGTATATGCTATAAAAAACCAGAAAAAAAGAAGTTCATATCCACCTGTAATTGCATTGTTTTGCTAGATCGGACTGCTTATATCCACGGTGACGTTCAGCAATCCAGTCCTACGAATGCAATTTAGAACCTCAATAAAGTCTTTCCATTATTCATTTTGGTTCAAGGAAAACTCCAAAAAAATGTACTACGAACCTGTTTGAAGACACGGGCATTCCAATCTTGATGTTTGGAGACATTGCATTTGACAAGTTCCCGCCGTCTAGAAGAGGAGGAAGGTTTTCCTTTCCAGAATGCATAAGGTTCTCTGTCGACCCATTTCACATTCATATTTCCTTTTTGCAGCTCCTTCTGTAGGAGCCCCCATGGCTTGATATGTTTATCAGGCCTCAATGTTTTAAGCATATTCGTATCATTTAGTAATAAAAATGTGCAAACCCCATCCAATTTCAAGGAAGAGATTGAAAAAAGAAAGGTCTAAGCAGTCACTTACCAGCCCCAGAAGGACCAGTCGGGGAAGACAATACTCAGACTCTCATCGTCTCCGCAGTATCGAAACAGGGGCGGTGGCTCCCTCAGCTCGTAATCGAGTTTCTTCACCACAGGGCGATCGCGGCAATTGAACATCAAGTCCAAGTCCGGCAGCTGCCCAGGGTACCGACGGAGGAGCTGAAGAATCCCCCATTGAGTGAAAACATCTCTGGTGTGAAACGACCTGTACGTCTCTATATACGCCCTTCCTAACCCAGAAAGGTAATGGAATCACAAGGCGTTTGTTGATATGCCGCAAAGCCTTCGAAGCACAAAACCCTCTCCTACCTTTCACGATGACTAACCGGAAATGGGCCTTCCGTTTTCCGCTCTTGACCAGCTCTCTTGATATGCCTGCGGCCTTCCATGGCTTCAAATCTTCATGGATCCAGCGGAAGAAACTGGGGCAGTCTGCTTCTGGGGGACTGTTCCCAGGTGTAGAAGAGAAACGATGAGCTGGACGACTGCAAAGAATAACAAAAGCAAAATATTACAAGTATTCACTTTGATATATACCATGCAAAGCGGATCTATACCGCGTGGGAGTCCCAAAAGAACTCACCGTGAGGGAGAGTGTTAGAGACTAATCTACCCTTATAATTAACAAGTCAAGTATCATAATTAAAATAAATATGGTAGATTGTATATCCCATTTAGTTGAGATTAGGCTACCTAGCCCCCAAGCTATTTGTGAAACCTATATATCTAGCTGATAGAATACTAATTCTGAAAAAAGAACTCCGTATAAGATATGTAATCTTTGTATCCTTACTTTTAAGCTAAACTTTCAAGTTTGTCCCGTAGTCGCCTTAATTGATGTGGACTCTAAATTTTTGTATCTATATTAATGTGAACACAAGTGAATATCCGGAATTTATTTGATTACATGGTATCAGGCCAATCCCTAAATTTCTTGGTCATTTTCTTCTCACTTCCGTGCATCACCTCCTATTCTCTTTACAATCAATCCCTCTTCCTTCTTTTCTATGGCGGACATTTTCTCTCCTCAGTCTTTCACCACCCCCTCGGTTTTCAATTTGCCGAACCAAGGGACTTACGCTCAGGGACATGCCTTTGACCTCAGTGATGTGCATGGCTGAGTCTATCTCTCGGTCTCAAAAATATCACACTACGTATCTATCAAGTTGAACTGTAACAACTACCTACTTTGGCACCAACAGATGGTCTCGGTTATGAACAACCAACAAGTTATGGGACTTGTAGATGGATCGATCCCTCCTCCTCCGTAGTTTCTTCAGTCCGGCAACTCCTATGCCTCAATGCTGAATCCTATGTACTCGCAATGGTACATCCTTGACCAAACGATCCAGAGCTGAAATGTTGCAACACTTTTCGAAGCAACCCTTGGCTACATGCTCGGCCTTCCCATTGCCAGTGCTATGTGAGACAAGCTGATGATGACTTTTGGCTCCACTTGTCAGGGGAGACTGAACCATCTTCGATTTCAACTTATGTGTCTGCGCAAGGGATCGCTCTCCATGACTATCTATCTACACAAGGTCAAGTCGCTTGTCAATAATCTCACTGCAGGAGGACAACCGCTAGACGACTATACGACAACTCATTATATTGTGTCTGGACTTGGGTCTGAATTTGAATCTTTTGCTCAGTTTGTTACTAGTCAAAAATGCGCCAATTTCTTTTGAAGATCTTTCAAATCTTCTTCTTTCGGAAGAACATCATCAACAAATGCAAGATCTTCCTCTTACATTGAATCCCTTCGGTCGTCCATCGGCCAATATGAAAGGGGTGTGTGTGGGCTCTCTTTTGGCAGAGGAAGAGGGCACTCAAATAAAGGCCGTGGAAATAATGGTGGACACGGCCAAGGCTGTGGTCTGTAGAATTGTTCAGACACTGGTTATCGTCCCACATGTCAGATATGTCAGTAATACGGTCATCCTGCTATCGAGTGTCGAAACCGCTTCAATCTTGTCTATGAGCCTTCAGTTGTTCCACATGCATATTGGGCTCAAGTTGACCCTCAGGCTGACTAGGCGTGGTACACTGATTTAGGCGCCTCACACCACATCACTTCTGATGCTTCACTTTTGACCAATATTGGTGTCCCTTACAACGGCGCCGATCAGGTTATGCTTGGTAATGGTCCATGTTTGTCTATCTATGCCATTGGTACACATCACCTAACTCCTTCCATGCCTCTTCATGATGTTCTTTGCGTTCCCCTGTCCCTTAAAAATCTCTTGTTTGTTTCTCGTTTAATCTGTTAACATAATGGCACTGTCTTATTCGACTCTTATGGGTTTCGTGTACAAGAAGCCAATTCGGGCAAAATTTTGCTCAAGGGAAGGAATAGGAACATCCTCTACATCGTCGTCGACCATGCTACATCACCAGGTTGTTTGCTATCGGTTGCTTCTCCGTTTTCGGTTTGGTGTAGACGCCTAGGTCATCCTGGTAGTTCAGTTTTTAGAGAAGTATTTTATACTGTAAATATTAAAACTTCGATTTTAAATAAAAAACAATATTGTCATGTGTGTAGTATCTGTAATTCTTTTGTAATACCATTTTCTGTGTCTATGCACAATGCTTCCTCTCTTCTCCATACGATTTCGACAGATGTTTGGGGACCCTGTCCCATCTCTTCATTTCACGGATAAGTACTACGTTTCTTTCTTTGGCCACTACACCCGTTTTACCTGGATTAATTTTTACAAGCTAAGTCCGAGGTGCTCTTTGTTTTTCATCATATTCAAAAATCTGGTTGAAATCTCTTTTCTACAAAATTTAAGTATTTTCAATCGGAATGCGGCAACAAATTTCTCAATAGTCAGTTTCGAAAATTATTTTTGGATTCAGGTATTCAACATAAGATTTATTGTCCATATACACCTCAGCAAAATGGTTTAGCTGAGCTCAAACATCGTCATATCGTCGAAATGTGTATGACTTTGCTTGCTCAGTCATCAATGCCCAAACTTGATTAGGACTGCGTTTTCCAATGCAATTTATATCATTAATTGACTTCCCACTCCAATGTTGTTGTCCAAGAGTCATTTTGAGTTACTCTTTGGTAAATTGCTCGATTATTCTTCCATGCGTACTTTTGGGTGACCATATGCCTCTAACAAACTAGTGGATAGGTCCAAAGCACGTGTTTTTATTGGTTATCACCCAAATTATAAAGGGTATCAGTGTCTTGATGCTTCTACAAGTCCTATTTATGTGACTCGCAGCATCGTCTTTGATGAGACATCCTTTCCATTCGCCAAGGCTCCTTTGCTATCTACACTGACTGTGACCACCCCACCAGCTTCCTTGGTACAGCTTTTGCCCTTACCCATTAGTCCACCTTCCCTGCACGGCTCCCCTACCTGTTCACCATTGGCTTTACAAGCTTCTCCCTCCATCGAGACTCATACTCCCACCATCAATTGTTTGGTTCAACAATGTGACTCTGTTCTTAATAGTGTCTTGGCTAGCCCATCCTGTTATAACTCGGTCGGGTGCTCCACATGCAACCCACCCCACGACAACTCCATCTATGACAGGCAGACTGAGACCCAAAGCCTATACTTCCACTCGTCATCCTCCTATGCACTCGACCTCAACCGTTAATCTGGCTTTCTATAGCCTGGCAGTGAAGCATCTAGAGCGGAGACATGCGATGCAAGATGAGTTTAATGCTTTATTAGCTAACAAAACACTGTCTCTTGTTCTTTTACCACAGGGCAGACATGCAATTGGCTGCAAACGGATCCTTTGACAGACATAAGGCAAGACTCGTGGCTAAAGGTTTTAATCAACGAGAGGGGTAGGACTACTTCGAAACCTTCAGTCCTGTTGTTAAGCCGGTAATTATTCACACGATTCTTTCTCTTGCAATCAATAGAAATTGGCTCATAACTCAACTCGATGTCAACAATACATTTCTTAATAGTACTTTAGACGAGGAGGTCTATATGTTGCAACCACCAAGGTTTATTGATCACTCTCAACCACACGATGTGTCGGTTGCACAAGTCTCTTTATGGCTTAAAGCAAAGCCCTCAAGCTTGGTACACTCGTCTCACATACTATCTTATTGAGCTCGATTTTGTATTATGTAAGGCCGATATCTCTCTACTTTATCGTCATGGCTAGAGTTCTGCTCTTTATATTCTCGTCTAAGTTGACGATATAATTGTGATTGGTTGTTCTAGGGCTGAGATTCACACACTTTTCTCTCAACTGCAAGCAGAATTTTTGGTAAAAGAATTGGGTAATCTTCACTATTTTCTTGGCATTGAGGTGACCCATACTTCTGCAGGTATTCACCTTTCTCAATCGAAGTATATCTAGTCTTTTAACTTGTCTTGACCTATGTGAAGTAAAGCCTCTTGAAATCCGGTTGTTGTGGGGTCCAAACTATCTAAGTTTGAAGGTACACCTCTTAGCGAAGTCACTGTATATCACTCTATAGTTGGTGCATTGCAGTACTTAACTCTTACTCGTCCGAATATTTAGTATTCAGCCAACCAGATATGTCAGTTTCAGCAAGCACCAACCTGGGTTGATGTTAAGTGCATCCTACAACATTTGAAAGGTACTTGGATGTCTTCACTGATGCTGAAGAGGGGTGGTCATGATGATAAATCGTTCTGTCACTGTGTTTTGTATTATGTTTGATGGTTCTTTAATCTCATGGTCTTCCAAGAAGCAACCCATTGTGACTCGGTGTAGTGCGGGGGCGGAATACAAGCCCTTTCCATTGTAGCAATTGAGGTCTCATGAGTTCTTCATTTATTTAAGGAGTTACGTATATTTCTCAAATCTCCTCTAGTGTTATGGTGTGATAATTTTTCCGCCACATATATTGGGGCAAGCCCAGTCTTCCATGGTCAAGTCAAGCATGTGGATCTAGACTACCATTTCATCAGAGAGCGAATCAGTGCTGGTCGTTTAGTTATTCACTATATTTGTACACAAGATCAGGTTGCAGGTATCTTTACCTAAGGAGTCTCTCATAGTCAGTTCCTCAAGTTTCTTACCAAACTTCGTGTTATTCAAAAGTTTCTCAGCCTGCAGGGGACTAATAGAATACTAATTCTGGACAAGGATCTTAGATAGAGAGACCATGCTAGATTAGACTCCTACTTTTAGGCTAAGACTTCCAAGTCAGTCCCATAGTTGCCTTAACTGACGAGAACTCTAAATCTTTGTATCTATATGTACACGAACAATGAATACAATTGTCCAAAATTCATTCAATACCTAATTACAGACCTTCTAGGTATAGCAACAAGAATCACTTTGACAAAGAATTTTTGATTTTTCAAATTAAACATGGTGACTTTTGGTAAAGACTCAAGTTTGGTGGGATTAAACGTTAGACAAGAAACGAAGACCAAAGTCAAGCTTTTATTCTTATTGGCCTAGACATCCGCGCTAGGGGGGGTTAGTGCGGGGATATTAGTGTCAGGGACATGAATGTCTCAGAAAAAAATACTTTTTTGGGTTAGTGGAATGGTAGTCGGCTATGACACGGGATTTTCCCTAAATTTGTGAAAGACATTGAATTTTCACTCTCTTTGTAATTTGTTACCTTGAGTGAGAATTTTTTGTCACTCCTAAATAGGTGGAATTTTGAATTCTCCTGAATTCTCTCACTACACCTAACAT
>CM039665.1:25128865-25168865 GCA_022405105.1 Aristolochia contorta | reverse complement strand
TGCTACAAATCCCTCCCTTACTATATGGTACATTACGGTGTGGCTGTCAAAATATTTTCTATTCTCACATCTGCTACATGGGCATCTTAACAGACCATTTTCTTGAACCCCTTCCGAAAATTCAGGCTGGCACCGGTCAAGGTTGCTACTGTACCGGTACATCCAGCTCCTGTCATTGACATAGTCCATCTTTGTGGCACACCACAAATACAAACTATAACAATTCAGACCATTTGAAGTAAGATCCTATTCCACACCCTAGAGAAGGTTTCCAATAACAAACTTCCTTAAAAATATCCAACAATAACATAACATAAAAACTCAAATTACATTGACTAATAAAAAACACTGTGCCACTTCATGCATGGAGGCATCAGTTGACAACAACATATTCATTAAATAGTAGATCGTGTTTGTTTATATTGAATATTTCTCTTAGTTTAATTGTATCTAATGCATGGAACCCAGTTAGTTTTTCACCCCTTTTAATTTGTACAAATTATACTATAGCTCTCTCATTTCATTAAACTATACATTTTGATTAATCAAGTTTACATGGTATTAGTGCTGGTCAACTTCAACTCAAAAACAGAATTTTTTGAATGCTTCGGCAAAACGGCAACTTCAGTCAACCATTGTAGAGCAGAACAAATAAAAACCTCACGATCGACGGTATCAAACTAATAAAACAGTCAAAGTTCCGAATGAATTGAATTCATAAAAAACACATCAAAGTTAAGCTAATTAGTTTCCATAATTTTGTTATGCTTGGTGAGGCTTCCTCTTGATGCATGTACAAAGACAACCAGACCAAACCACAGCATTTCCATGATGTCAGAACCCTCGATGAACAAAAACAAGAAGACAACTAAAAAACCATACCGGTACTGAGAAGGGGAACAGACAGAGCCGGCCGGAGAGCGAAGGACGGAGCCGACCGGAGAGCGAAGGACGGAGCCGGCCGGAGAGCGAAGGACGGAGCCAGCCGGAGAGCGAAGGACGGAGCCGGCTGGAGAGCAGGGAAATGGGAGAGTGAAGTCGGGATCCGAGCTCGGGAGAGAAGGGAGCAGGATAGGAATTTTCGGAATTTTGCCGGAACGTACCGGCGATTTTAACGTTTCGCCAGTACAGAAATCTGTACCGGCATTTATTTACGATTTCGCCAATACAGATTTCTGTACCGGCGGAATATAACCCCCGTGTTTTTAGCAGGGGTTGTTTTATGAACCACCGGTATAGAAAACATATACCGGCGGTTATTTCATAAAAACCGCCGGTGAAGGCACGGTTTATAGTAGTCCATCCATAGCATACTCAGTACCTAAGGAGCTCAGGGTAAACCTCTATACCAGCATGAGTATTAGCCGTAAATGAAACTGTGCCTACACAGTCCCATTGGCCTGGACAATTTAGAGACTCAACCATTACTCCCTATTGAGACCCTCACGTATACACGTACAAGTACATACCTAATAGGGAAGTTGAATCTCAAAGCACACCATGATAGGGAAGTTGAATCTCAAGGCACACCATGAGTACTCATATAATCACACAAAAGCATATGCATTCATTCAAATTTGTCATTTTATTCCATGGAATATAAAATACAATGTCATGACATTACAAATCAATGAGACCATAATTCATACAAAACAATGTTCTCCCTCTTGGTCTCATAATTACCAACTAATTAAACCTATGATCTCCACATGGATAGTGAAACTGGTCACGGGAAGACATTTTGTTAGTGGATCAGCTAAGTTGTTCTGAGAGGCTATTTTGATAACAACTACTTCCTCCTTCGTCAGCATGTCTCGTATATAGTGGTATTTCCCTTCAATATGCCTTGGAGTGACACTTCGGGTCTTTTGTGATAGCAATAGCAGATGCGTTGTCACAAAATAGAGGGATAGGTCGCTCTACACAGTCTACAACTAGAAGACTCCGCAAGAATTTGGAAAGATAGACCTCCTCCCTTGTGGGTAAGTTCATAGCTACATATTCTGCTTCCATGGTTGATTGCGCTACACAGTCTTGCTTCTTACTTTTCCAAGAAATGACACCTTTGCCAAACATAAAGATAAAGCCAGAAGTAGACTTGCGGGTATCAATGCATCCTTGATAGTCTGAATTAGAATAACAAATTAATTCCAACTTGTCCGCTTGGTAGGTCAAAGCATATGACTTAGTTCGTTGCAGATAGCGTAATACCCATTTAACTCCTTCCTAGAGTGAAACCTGGATTAGCTTGAAACCGGCTAACAACCCCAACTGCATAAGCAAGATCAGGTCTTGTACACATAAGAGCATACATAAAACTCCCCACAACAGAAGCATATGGATATTTCGATTCATCCAACTTTACCTTGAATACAGGTGGACATATAAAACTGATCCAGAAGAGTGTCTATATATTTCTCTTGAGATAAACTCAATTTTCGCAAAGCCCTGTCCCGTAGAATTTTAATACCAAGAATATAAGAAACTTCCCCAAGGTCTTTCATATCAAACGTTTGAAATAACCAAGTCTTTATACGTTGGAGTATTTGAATATCATTCCCAGCTAATAAAATATCATCTACGTATAAAGTAAGAAAAGCAATGCGATCTCCCACTATTTTTATATAAACACAATGATCTTCTGAATTCTGATAAAATCCATACTCTTTGACCACTTTATTGAACTTGATATTCCATTGTCTTAAACCTTTTTTTAAACCGTAAATGGTTTTTTCCAATTTACACACCTTCGATTCAGTTCCAGTGCTAATAAATCTACGAGATTGTTCCATATAAATTCCCTCATCTAAATCTCCATTAAGGAAAACAGTTTTAACATCCATCTGGATCAACTCATAGTCATAATATGCGACTAAGGACAAGAGAGTTCGTATAGACTGTATACGTGCAACTGGAGAGAATGTTTTATCATAATCGATCTCATACTGTTGAGTAAAACCTTTGGCAACAAGACGAGCCTTGATTCTTTCAACTTTACCTTCAGAATTTCTCTTTCTTGTAAAAATCAACTTGTACTTAATGGGATTAACAGATGCAGGATGATCAACAAGTTTCCAAACTTTATTTTTATACATGGAGTCCATCTCTTCTTCCATTGCCAACTGCTATTTATCGGAGTCCACATCAATAAGTCCTTGTTCATAAGTGGCAGGATCAGTAACATCTTCATTCAACCTTATTCTTTCATAAGTTTCTCCAGCATATGTATAAAAATTAAGAAGATGATATAAGTTAACTAGGTTTTCTATCTCTTGCATTTCTTACATATCCGTTTGGGTGGAAACCTCTTCATTAGTAGAAGATTCAGAGGAGGACATTTCCATAATTTCTTCCAAGTGAGACTTTGTACCTAGATCTTCATCACAGTTAAATCTATCCTCAATGAATTTTACATGTCTACATTCAATTATTACTTTTTCCTTGGGATCATATAACCTATATCCTTTTGAATTTTCAGAATATCCAACGGATAAACACCTTCTAGTCTTAGCTATAATTTATCCTTAGGATCAAGATTCAAAACATAACCAACACATCCTCATACTGTAAAATGGTTAAGACTAGGAGTTTTTCCTGACTATATCTCATACGGTGTTGTCTCAACTGACTTTGAAGGCACTCTATTTAAAACATTGGTAACAGTTAATAGTGTTCCGCCCCAAAAGGAAGTTGGCAAATTTACAAGTGCCATCTCCAATAAAGTTCGGTTTTGCCTTTAAGCTAGACCGTTCTGTTCAGGTGTATAAGGAATGCTAAACATATGGAGAATCCCATTGGACTTGCAAAATTCTGAGAATAACTCTGAATAATACTCTCCACCTCTGTCAGAGTGCAAAGTTTGATTTCTTTCTGGTGGCATTTTCTATTTCCAATCTGAATGTCTTGAAATAATGTAAGGCTTCATTTTTCCTTCGAAGTAAATATGCTCTTCCATATCTTGAAAAATCATCAATAAATGTAATAAAATATGAATGAACATTTTGAGTATTCACATTCATGGGTCCACATAAATCCAAGTGAATAATCTCTAAAATATGAGAACTCCTTAAGCTTTTGGATGGAAAGGGCATTTTCGTCATTTTTCCATAAATACAACATTCACATGTAGGAAAATCTTTCTGCAACAAATCCTGTAATAATCCTTGAGTCACAAGTTTAAATATCCTATCCTTGTTTATATGCCCTAATCATAGATGCCACAATTATAATTCACTCTACTTTATATTCGAAGAAGTAGAAATATTAAACACCATATTTCCACTACGTTGCAATTGATATAAATCAGAATTCCGAAAACCTCTCAAAATAACTGTGTCATCTTGTAGTATAAGAAACTTTCCATTTCCAAAATAAAAGGTAAATCCAAATTTCTCAAGACAAGATACAGATAATAGACTTCTCTTCATAGAAGGATCATAAAGACAATCTACTAAATCAAAAAATTTATTATCAGCAAGCTTTAGTTGGTATGCTCCTATGCCTTCCACAACGGCTTTTTCATCGTTTCCCATGTAAACAAATTTGCACCTTCATCAATCTTTCTTAGCTCCTTGAAACCTTGCAACTCATTCGATACATGAATAGTTGCACCAGAATCAGCCCACCAACTAAAAGGTTGTATATAAATAGTGCAAGTTTCAAAATATAAGGACTTACTTGTTTTCCCTTGTTGTCCCTCCTGCATCGTTTTCAAAGCTCGGCAATATTTCTTAATATGCTCTGGCTTATTGCAGAAGAAACTTACACGTTGATTTGCATGTACTCAATTTTCTGTTCATTGACCTTCTTGTACTTGGTTCTTCCGCTTCCAGGATAAATTCTCCTGTTGATGCCTCTTAATAAGAGCTAGCAGGTTGGTGGATCATAACCCTGGCGATATAATAATATAATTATAATGAGGAAAAAGATAGAATTGAACAATCGTACAGGCATATTCTTTTGTAGTAGGGACATGAAAATAAGTCATCAAGAGGCTTTCACTAAGAGAATCAAAAATATGTGACTCAGAAATTTCATTTGCATCATCCCATTGCTTAAATTTCGTAAGGTTTTTTCTTATATTGTTTCATATTGCTGGGGTAGTTCACTCGGGAAGGTCTCTGAGGAGGAGTATCTACTTTCATAATTTTATAAAATCTATAGCCTCGTAACATCAATTCAACCCGTTGTAACCAGTTCACATAATTTGTTCCATCAAATACGTTTTTTTTTAAGGACTTAGCAAACGAATGTCCACTACTTGATGTTTCTGTTATCTAGGAAATATTTCAATATTTTGGGAGAACACACATAACAATACAATCACCTCAATCATCTAGTACTCCCACTTACCCTTTGGGGAGAAATACTAGGCAAATCATTCAACAGATAATGAACAAACAGTAACATCACACACACACAAACAAACAAATTAATTTATACTTACCCTTTGGGGATTCATATAAATTAATTTATAATATACTAATTAAATTATATAACTTGTATGACCCTTTGGGGATTTTGCTCATTATATAATAAAATCAGTATAACAATTAATGTAAAATTATTCAAAAATAAATACACTTAATTAATTTAATAAAAACATTTCGTATTACCCTTTAGGGATTTTGCAAACCATTTTGTTAAATTAATTTTCACATTCAAATACATAAATACTATTTAAGTAATGCAATAAAATCACTATTAAAGCATAACAAAAAATTAAATAAAATTTGGAATAAAAAAAACACTTGAAAACACATTCTGGCCCAATATATATGCAAAACCTAGTCTGGTTCATATTTCTGGGTTATTACTGGCCCGAACCTCACAAAATCTTATAGTCCCCTGCGGCTCACAACCCAGCCCGCATTCTGCAGCTCATAAACTGTAGCCCACCGACTGCAGCCCGTGCCCATCATATCTCACACCTTAAAGCTCATACGAAAGTTGGCCCGTCCAAAAGAAGGATCGCATGAAGGCAGGCCCGCACGAAAGGCAGGCCAGCATGAAATTCAGGCCCGCGCTAAGGCTGGCCGGCATACCAAATCCACGCGCTGCATCAAGCTCGCGCACATTAGGGTTTAGCCCGCCTGCGGTGGTAGAAAACACTTCCAAAAATAATAGCTAATTAATATTCAAATAAATAGCTAAACAATTCGGAAAAATCTGAAACAATCCGAAAAATTCCGGAAAATTATAAACACTATGAATCTATCTTCATGATACGAGCAGAGACAACATCACTTGTATTTGTTAGACTTTAGATCTAATAAATCACATAATACATCATGAAAATATACATATAAATAAAAAAGGATCTCTTTTCATAAACATCATACATAAATGATTGAATTAAAATAAGAAATATAATGGGAGTGTACCTTTCATCTTCGAATAGTAATTGAATCGAAGTAGTGCACAATAAATCTTTTTCGAATATATTTTACAAGTGATGAGCTTGCTTCCCTTCAGCCAGACTGGGTGTGCATAAGCCGTAGCCTCACTTATAAGACCTTGGATGATTTATACATTCCAATGGGTATAGTACTAACGACTCTATTCAATGTGGGACTAATGACCCTTGGGAGAGATACAACTCTTTATTCCCAAAGCATCCCCAGAGTCAATGTACCCATTAAATCTACCTCTACAGGGGGATGTGTTGGCCATTATTCCCTGTATTGAACGTCCAATGACAAAGTATCTAGAAGTGAGCCCCACACCAATAAGTCATGGTAATATTTATTAATCCATATTTGAAACCATTTTCTAACAGAGAGAACGCCTGAGGTGCTTCGACTAATGGTGGCCGAAAGCTGAACGCCAGCGGAGGTTCGCGCGTTGGAAAAGACTTCGACAAATTTCGTCGAAGTCCAGGGCGGGAGAGGAAATAACGCTATAGGGAAATGTCGCCCGTTACGTGTGTTATGCGTATAAAGGGACGCGGGAACTTAGGTCCCGATTCAAATCGGGACCTAATAATTTCATATGGGCCCTTTAGGCCCATATAAATTTAAATGAAATCCAGCCCAACTGCCTGATTTCATTCCGTGGGCGGTTCGATCGAATTTTGCGATATTCCACCGACGATGAATTTACACCTGCTAGCGGAATCGTCTTCCGCCGGCGGATAACTGTTCATTCTTCGGTAGAAGTGACATTTTTAGTAGTGAAATAGGTTCGTTTGAACCAAATTAAAATTACATAACTACATAATATCTCATAAACATAAAGTTTCTTGAAAATTGAATAGTAAATGAGAGATCAGCAAGGATTTAATGAGTAATTACTTGCGAATGAGTAATTTCTTCAAGCGCAAATAACATGGCCCCAACTGGAGTTTTGAAGGCAGCAGTATCTACTTATCAGCTGCGACAAAGATCAATTATAACAATCAATAAATAGTTTTTTTGAACCAGAACACCTCTATGTACTAGCAAGTGATAAGGTGCTTGCCTATCTATACCAAAAGCTGGAGAACTCGGACAACAACCAGAAAGGAGTTTTAAATGCAAAAGGAAATCAGTTAAGTTATCAGTTTCTCATGCAACCTCCACCAATGACTAGGGACCGTCCTTTTTTACTACAAATGAAAAATACAATCCAGAATTTCAAATCCGTGCACATTTTATCTAAGGTTACCAATTGAGAGAGAGAGAGAGAGAGAGAGAGAGAGAGAGAGAGAGAGAGAGAGAGAGAGAGAGAGAGAGAGAGAGAGAGAGAGAGAGAGAGAGAGAGAGAGAGAGAGAGAGAGAGAGAGAGAGAGAGAGTTTCTCCTTTGTATAGTTCGGTGGACGGGCGGCTTCATTAATGAGTTGCAAGGGTCACCGTTCAAAGAGTTTCTCCTTTGTGTCATGCGCCTCTTTGGGTGATATATAAGTGTTGAATCTTTGTCTTTTTTTGCGACGTCCTCTGGAGGTGGCATGCGTCCAATCCCAAGTTTTCGGCTCAGCGGGGTGTTGGAGCGATGAAATCCAGCCCATTATCCGGTCCTTGTAGCTCCCTGCTGTTCGTCTGTTGTTTTTCCTTTTTTTCCTCCCAATTTTTTTGAGGTGTTTTCTTTTAGTGGCGTGCGTTTTCTCTGTCATTCGACCGTCGTTCAAGCGGATCAACTGGTTGTGTTTCGATCAGACTGAGTTGAAAATCGTTGGTGAATCTCTGTTCTCCCTTGCATCTCTGGTGCGTTAGCTCTACACGGCCTTTGTGAGCCTCGGTGGTTTACTCTGGGGAATTTACTGTCTTGCGAATGTAAGGTTTACATTCCTCTTCAAGGCATTTGTGCTGCATAGGTTCTACTCGGCCTTTGTGTGCCGAGATGGATTCCCTTTGGGAATATATATACTGGTTTCTTTGTGTGGACGTAAGATTTGTGTTCAAGGCTGAGTTTTGATATTTCTTCGCAAAGAGTATCGATCTCTAAAAGGAAATTTGTTGTTTCGATTCCGGTCTTCATCTCCCTGGCCGTTCCGGTCCTGAACCAAAACTTTAAGTAACAGCTAATTCCTCTGTTATTTCACTCAAACCTATACTTTTATGAATCCCCAAACTGCCGAAGACATGCACACTTAACTTTTAATAATATTGTACCACTCTTCATCTCTCCATGATGATTGGCAGCCATGAACGGAAACCCAGAACTGATTAAAGAAAACAAATGCAGTCAATTAACAATGTTCACTGGGTTCACCAAACACCATCTTTCATCCATTTACTCGTGGAGTCTAGCTACTTTCGTAAGCAACAGTGACGTCCAGCTCCGGTTTTAATTTCTTTTGCAGTTGTTACAGTAATTGATCAACTCCCCGCTGAATATCCCAACCAAAACTGATTAATCTGAAACATAGTACTGCATGAAATCTTGTATTATAGTTTCCTCCTTCACCTCGCTGCATAAGATCTTCCAAAGATATGGATATATAGACAAGTCATACGTAAATAAAAAAGAAAAGAATTGCCATGTACTGGGGGAATCAGTCACCGTAAGAACATAACCTTCTCTAGCTACCATCAAATAATTAATCTTCTCATACGTGCATTCTGATCACTATCTTTTTATTTTATTTGTAGCTTATATGTCATATAATTTAATCGATAGGGACGAATTGGTGGACAGTTTCTTGTCAGTAATGTTTGAACTGATATAAATGATATTGTATTGACGTGAAACTTTAGGTTGGAATCCCACATCGTGGGTGAGGGTAGGTATGTTTGTTGTTGTTTTATTGAAGGTCAATGTAGCTAGCTTACAACTAGGGATCATGAGCTTAAGCCCCTTCTTAATTGGACGCCCTAACAAAATTCTAGGTTAATATCTCTCTTTTCTGATCTGAAAAAAACACAATGGAATTGAAGAAGATAACAAGGACTTCAACTTGTTGTCTCATACTAATTAATACTCTTTTCAATGGCGAATTAATCGAAAGATAATGTTTTCTTACTCTAAATTTTCCCCAGACTAATGTTTTAGGTTTAATTTACTGACCAAGTAATTGAGATAAGGTGGAAATGTAAAGTATAAAAACAAATTAAAGTCAGATGACAAATTTACTTGAGGTTTCGGCTGGTTGATTCTTGCAACAAACTTTATTGCTTATAATCAGAAATTATTTTAAAATTATTAATATCCCTGACTTAATTAGCAAAAAACTCCGCTGGATTCTACGTCCTTTTCTCACATTTATCCATTTATTTCAAGATATATTTTCTTCCTAATGTAAAAGCTAATGAAGAAATATAACTAGGTCATTCATTGCACATAATGAAAAAAGTCAGCTCTGCCTTGGTGTTTCATTCTTTCCTCTCAAGCAGACAAGCAAAATATATAACTGATGCATCTGAAAAGTCCAATATTGGTAGCTAAAGGAGATGCAAGAGAATAATCAGGGTATACAATATTGGAGCAATTAATTCATGGATTGCTAAGCACAAATCTTTGCTAGCATTGTTAAGCTGATTCACTATATGCCATGAAATATTAGATTAATCTATTGAAGTTACTCTTTGTTCCTACCTTGTCTGTCATACTTCTCGACAGTCAGCTTTTCTCAAACAAAGTTCTCAACTACTGCAGAGACTATTTGGTGAGGCTTGGTTAGGTAATTATATATTATTTAGTACTGGTTTGATTAATAGTGACAGTTAGAGAACTTATAAATATATTCTTGTATAGAATGAACAAAACTCAGTCCTCATCAGTCAATTATGAATATAATGATCATATATATTCACATTTATCTTTGAAACCCTTGAATTAAAACATTCCAATTGTTAATTTTCACATTTAAAAATTAGCTTATTCCCAAAAACTCATTATAATAAAACTTAGGGTAGTAGTACATTTTAGTTCAACCACTCATTCAACCTGATTCAATCTGATTAAACCGGAATGGATACCCGTAACCCTGATTGATGACATATCAGATTTTAATTTACTGGTTATCAATATTTTTAATTTTTATAATTTATTTTCAGTATTTTTTCTTGTTGTTAAATATTTAGTCAACTAATAAACCATGCATTTGCAAGAGGTAATTATGTTAGAGTAACAAACAAAGTTCTCATTAATGAGAAAAATCTTAAAAAGTAGGCTATTTTCATCCACTTAAAGAGACTAATGGTTGTTTTTCTGATTAAATTAAAAAAAAATTGGAGTTGGCTAGACTTAGCCAGGACTGTCCCGTGATCCCACATTCAGGCTTTTTTTAATAATATGTTTAGTTTATTAATTACATGGCTTGGGAAACCGTTTGAAAAGTTCAGGACTATCGGGAAACGATGCTAATTAAACCCGTATAGTAAAACTAATTATAATTCAACAGAAGAGGGAGAGCTTCTTCGTGACTTTCTCTACTACATATACTACAATCCAGCTTCCGACTCATGATCTGGGCTCATCGACAGCATAAACAGCTTTCATTTCTGGATTTAACACGTGCGATCTGCAGATCATCTGTTAGTAAACCCTGAAACTCAATTTATCTCATGAGAATAATTTTCATTCAGCGTATATTCAGAACTCAGCTCGAGTATACATTATTTGAAGCGGACAAAATTGCTGATCATTCTGAATCGTAAGAAGATTTCCCAAACATGAAACATATATCCCAGCTGAAACTTATGGGTAAGAAGTGTCGGCAAACGATGGCTAATGATTTCTAGGAGGAGACTCCTTTGGCGGTACTAGTCATAGAGATGTTAGGCTGTTAGGTAGGCCGAAGCCTCTGCAACAGTCAATGGCTTGTGGTCTAAGTGAACACCCTCACCTAATTAATAACAAATTATCTGACTTGTGTTCCTCCAAAGAAGATAACATCATATTAAATATAGAGCTAAACTTTACATGTTTTTCCACTGTGTACGTCGTATTAATGGAGCTTAGCATAATTAGGATTCAGGAAGAGCAACATCCCAAACATATATATACATTGGATTTCATGCACGGATTAAGATTTTTTTTATTAATTATCTGTCCACGTTAAAGATTTGTCTTATTGCCTCAGGTCAGATTCTTGTTACTCTTTAATGTAAACCTTCTTATTCTAGAAGGTGGTCTCTTTCAGCTTCCCTTCCGTGTCATTGCCCACAACGACTAACTAATTCTCAAAAATTAATCCGGTTTTCATGTTTCGGTGGCCAGTTTGTGTGGTTAAATATTTTGGTAATGGAGTTTCAGATGCTGATCATACCAAATGGGAGAAATCATAAAAACCCAGCACATGTTTTTTGTAAAACTAGCTCTCAGATTAATATTATTGCAACTGATAACACAGCAGAGAAATCAGTATAATAAACAAATTATAACATTCATGAATGAATAATTTTGTACTTGTATTAATTTACAGTAGCTAGTGATCATCTCCTTGTAATTTACTCTCATTGTGGATTCATGGAAGTGGTTATTCTCTATGATTCGATCGGCCAGGAAGATGAAGAGACTTGCCTGAAAACATATTGAAAGATATATTAGACCGTAAGAAACTATACATATGGCAGAACATGATCAGCTGATAGAGTTGTTTTCTTACTCTATGATGTCTTTCCAGTAGGAATCGGTGCCTTGATAGTCCAAGTTGAGCTCTGCCCAGGGCTCAAAACTGGTGGAAGCTGCAGAATGAGCTGAGATGTGATCTGTTGGGTTTATTTGATCGACACTGCAGGCATGCTCCTCAGGAGAAGCCGAAACTAGTGCAGGAACGCCATTTGAAGCTTCCAGGGCATAAGAACTGAAGTTTTCGACATTAGTGTTACTAGAGGTAGAGTTATGATCATAGTATCCTCCGTCGATGACCTTGGAGTCCAATATCCCGCTATTACGTCGAGCACTACCCTCGGATTCAAGCATAGTCCTGAATTCATCCACGGTTTGTAAAACAGTACCAAAATTCGAACCATTTGAAAGAGGCACCGGCAGATGTTCATGGGATATTCCAGTACCGGAGCCGTTGGGTGGTCCGGCGAAGTGACAGCCGGAGCGGAAGAGGTCGTTGAGAGGACGTGATTGGTCGAGCAATGAGGGCAAAGTAGCCATGAGATTATTGTTAAGTCCAGCTTCCATGTTTTGATGGGAAGTGTTTGCAGTACTAGTAGAAGTATTGCTGCTTAGTATTTGAAGCAGGTTTTGAGCGATCTGCAATCTGGCCAACTGTGCTGTATCGGCCTGAAGTCTCAGGGCATTCTCTAAAGGATTGATCAAATTGCTCATATTTGAGGAGACGAGCAACTGGGTTAAACTTCCGATGAAACTAAGATCTGCTCTTGGACGGTGGGTCACCGGATCAATTCCCATCTGAAGAAGCTTCTTCTTCAGGTGGGTGTTCCAGTGATTCTTGATTTCGTTGTCTGTTCTCCCCGGGAGACGAGTTGCAATTGCAGACCACCTGCAAATTTCAAGCCTTAATTATCAAGCTGCAGCATCAATCAAGTTACAAACAAAATGAAAATATTCTCAATATATAACGCGTTCTACATCCCGTGATTTGGGTTTCTCACCGTTAACTAATATTACTTCGTCAATTCATGAAACTGTTTATATATAACTTAATAAAAAACCGGACTAATTATTTTCATTGACATATATTTTGAGAGGGTCAGTCTAAATAAAACAGGGTTACAATACAAAAAGGACTACATATAATATAACACAAACCAGCTAAGACAGAAACAAAATTGTATGTTAAAAACGCCGACGACTCATATTGTGCTTACTTGTTCCCGAGAACAGAGTGAAGATTGATAATGGTTCGTTCTTCGTCTTCGGAGAATTTGCCTCGCTTGATGTCCGGCCGGAGATAATTCGTCCACCGGAGCCGGCAGCTCTTGCCACAGCGGTTAAGCCCTGCAAGTTTCGGAAGAGCTCGCCAGCTTCCATGACCATGATTCCTGATATACTCCACAAGCTTTTCATCTTCTTCAGGAGTCCACGGACCCTTCTTCAATCCATTGTCGTCACAGCACGGAGACCTTCCCATCATTAAACCTATACAGATTGAACCACACAGATCATTAACCAGTTAGTACCGATCAAAATACATTCCTGCAAAAGCTTTATAATCTTCTGCTAATTATCTTTTCCTAACCAGTACGAACCTGATCAAAGACCACAAAGCTTAATTTTCCCAGAATCCAATCGACCGCGGAAACCACTCGAGCTTGTCGAGCATTTATAGGGACGGAGAGTTAGATAAGGATAGTTTGTGTATGGGTTACGCCTTGCTTATTCCCTCTTCTCCCCATTATTTTATTGCAGGTAATTAACTATCCATGCTTTCTCCACTTTACCCATCTCATGTATATCTATACGTGTTTCAATTACTGTAATACTTTCGCAGAAGCTTTCACTACAATATGGTACTGTTATATCATTAAACTCCATGAAAACACCATGAATAAGATCAGGATTAATTATTGCCATTCTTCCGTACAAGGGTGGACCTTTTGGTATAAACTGTACTTATGGTGTAGACTGATACATAAGTTTATAATGTTACACTTTATTTGATGGGGGGTATTAGTGACAATTTGAAATGAAGGGTTTCTCTTCAACAAGAGAATGTAGCTGTGAATAGGTCGAGGGAAATCACGGCAGAGACGAGTAGAGCCAAATTAGGTTGAGAACTGCCACGTGGTAAAAACTCATAGGGTCAAAAGGTTTGAATTTTGAGTGGAAAGGCCAAAGAAGAAGAAAAGAGGAAGCCATATATACTTGCATTTCTTAGTTACAGCTCAAGGGAAGACACGCAATACCACGAACAGCTTCTTTCCTTTCGTTAATTACTCTTAATTTTCCTTTTAAGATTTTGGATAATATATTAAAGTATGGGTTGATGATGTTTTAGTTGATTGGGTTTTTCTTTGTACGTAATTTCTGGGTACTTCATTAATCAATATTAACTAGTGCATGCAGTACTTTTTAGATTAATCATATCCTAGGATTTTGCAGGACCATCCGATCCAATTAATCAACACTTAATTAATTTGATTCCATTTGATCAATATCTAGTTGAGAGGCGGCTCAAAAACTCTGGAGGATTAATTCTTTTATGAAAAAACTGAATAGTAAGAGTATGATGATGTCAGAATAGATTATGAAAGTCAATACTGATTAATCACACAAATACTGAACTGAGGTAGTAGTTACCTCCCATAAAAGAAACCTCCAAAGATCTTTGTCAATAATTATGATCAACAAAACATCTTTTCCCCAACAGCAAGAAAGCTTGATTTCACTTCCCTTACCTTGTCATCATCAAAACGAAGAAAAAAAAAAGAGGTAAAGTATATATAAACAAAACGAATAGAGAAGAAACAGTACTAAATTTCGATTCTTATAATTAAGTTAAACACGATCAGATATCTGCCTTCTTTTCATCAAATTATCTCAGAAGCAATAAATAGCAGGAGTACCAATTAGTACTCTTTTAATCAGATATAACAGAAAATGAAGATGACTCGGTAATGGTAAATTTGTTAGGGAAGATCCCCTCAGAAATATGTCATCAAACACGTCAGAGCAGGTCTATTTTCCTCGGGTTCCTATGATTTTTTCTTGTTCCCTCCAAACAAATTGGCAGGCAAGGACTGTGGGTTCTCTCTTTCATCCTATATAAATCATACACTTATGTTAGTTATATAAAGCATTAGTAGAAGAATTTAGTGGGAAAAGGAGTATAATAGTCATCACATTCTTGATTCAATAGTATAAATACTTCTTAAATTCATCTGGGATATTTGAAATCATATATATGCTACAGGTCAGCCCCCCCGCACCAAACGGAGTAATATAATGGTGTCTAACATCCATGACTACAGCACACGAGCCCTGACCATGCAAATAATTAAAACCCATAGTATGTTTTTTATTAACTAAAGAATATAAAATGGGATTACACGTTAATCTAATAGAGCCTTCGTGCAACAATCGAAATGATGTAACGACGAAACTGTGACATGAAACCTGAAAGCGGATGGCGGTTGGTTAGACTTTGTTTTGTAAAATCCATGCACGATCTCCTGATTTTGCCTATAATATTTGATATATCTCCTCCATGTTGTTTGGTATAGAGATGAAGAAAACAACAAATGGCTCAGAATATGTAGGAACACTGGGAATGCATGCAGAGGATGACATTGTCATAGGTTCATTAATTACATGCGTAAGGATAACACATCTACCATCTACTGGTCTTGGGTGAGATCCATATTAACACAATGAAATCAGTACCCCAAAGGACCGACAATTAGGAACGGCGTAACGGCTAAGCAAGTACATCTCTCCCTTATCTTTGGCCAAATAGATTATTCTCCAAACGGTCATGCTCAATCAACAAGAGTCAGTCAATGAATATGGGGGAGTGTTCATATATGTGTTATTTGCATGTATTAAATAAGTATACTAATTGTCACAAACTTTTAGTTGAAAGTTTCTACGGAATATTAATTATGGGAGTACGACCAAGTTAAAATTTCTCCCTAATTAAAGCCTACATGTCTGAAATGACCCTAATTATCATAACAAGTTTTTATAGTATCTCAGAAATTAATCCATGCATTTCATAATCCATGTATACCCATGTATTAAGAAAACAAAATACAGTAAACAATATATGTACTAATTAATTAAGTTAAACAATCATAAGTACTGTTTAATTAAGTTGATAAAAAAGAATTTGTTTCTCTATTTATAGATGGATGGACATATTCAACTAGAACCGCCGTGGATAATCATCATATATATCATTAAGGCCTTGCTGAGCGGAGAAAGATTACCACTAACTTATAAACAATGGTTTTCTGTCAACTGTCGCTTTGTGTCCTAAAGAATATTGATTTGGTTTTGAAAACCTGCTGATGATGGGGTCAATTCCAGGCAGGGGTGCCTCCGGGTATTTTCTGCACCCGCGTATACAGTGACATCAGGCCCCTGTTAAGGTCAACCCAGGGGGTTAAAAAGGGTGCGTTTGATTTGCTATTTTTTTCTTCTTTCCTTACCTCATTTGATCCATTTTACAAGCTTCTTCCTTTTAACAACCCCTAGTAAATCTATATATATTCAACAGATACCAAACCCGGAACTGTCCCATTTTCTCCTTTTTCATTTTTAATATATACATAGCTTTCTTCTTCAACTTGGTTTCCTCGCAGGAGGACCTTGGACTTCAAGAGATTCCTGCAGTATCCTTCTTTTCTCAGCAACTTCAAATATGGATTCACAATAAGCTAGCAGACCTCAAAACAAGACCGCGTATATATGTGGCTGTATCTCTTTTAATGTACATGCATGGCTTGTACTTGCGGCAACATGACTCAGTATTCAGGATTGCAAACAAAAGATCGGAGTATATACCTAATGTCTAGGTGCTTGTATCAAATAAAGTAGGGTCCAGTTCAATCCCAGAATTATGGTCATAAATCAACAACATTTCTACTAGTGAATCAATGAGGGACTATGCCCTAACATCTGATAAATTAACCAGTATTTACAAAACTCCTATAAGTAAGATGCCTCATATGAACTGCTCTTGAACAGAGCTTGCAATAACAAGTTAATACCAAAAGTGGGTTGATCAGATGGAGCTCTTTTTTTCTTCTTACTGATAGCAACATGCAAGAGGAAGTCCGATAATGCATGAATGCTTCTAGATCTAACTAAAGAAAGAATAATGTGGATAAGTACTTAGATCCTGGCCGGTTGCTGCCTAAATGTCAACCATTGATGCTTGATCCATTTGAAGACATACCTAACCAGGGAGATGGACCCATGTATGTGTGTCATCGCTTACCAGTTCCGGTGGCTACTTAATTAGCTTCGTATTCCACGTACCTTTGCTTGCAGATTCCGGTGGCCTCAAGCTAGCCGTGGCATCTTTAGAACTACTCGAACCCAAGCCCCTTTCAAAAGTCGCATTCTTCTGCTGTTTTTTTCTTCCCATATTGTTTCACATCTGAGTCTCTGACCACTGCACTTCATCTCCCACGCACATAGTAAGGTTTTTCCGTAACGTAATTCTAAACAGTAAATATCACAGTGTCCTCTCCTAAGTAAGATTACGAGTTCCAAAACGGCAAGTAAGTCCCCCGATATGTGAACTTTGATAACGCTCTCCCACCAAAAGCCAAGGTCCCAAATCGGAACGAACACACAAAACTAAGCACAAACGACGATGTAATCTACTTCTCTCTCTCTCTCTCTCTCTCTCTCTCTCTCTCTCTCTCTCTCTTATTTTCTGGTGGAAGACGACCTTTTTGGAAAGTTCAGTTTTTGGGTAAAAGTCATATTTCTGTAAAAGCGTTGGAGTGACAGAGATTAACTGCTGCTTTTAAAACTCTTTGGAAGTTCGCAGCATTATCCGGCAGAATCTGTAGCAGTTTTTGTGGCGATAGAGATTTGAGTCTGAAGAAGTTTCCAGGAAATATAAGGATGTACCAAACACCGATAGCGATCAGTGAGGGAAATGGGGTTTAGAGAAACTGGTTCTTCCATTATTCGGGTTCGAATATTTGGTAAATCGAAAGATCTCATCATGAAAAGAAAGCATATTACTTCAAGGGGTCATGATCCGACTTTGTGAATTTCGAAAGTCCAAATCCTGATCAGTAGCGTTTACTTTCATTTGGAGAAAACCTCGATGTGAACTAGTCCAAGAAGATGGACACATGGCAACTGGTCGGGTACATGAATGATCAAATTAATTCATGTGAGTTTTCATTAATTAGTTAAAATATGGGACTTATGCATATATGTCCGAAAATTTGAAATAGACGAGTCTAAAGGTATTTAATGGTGACACTACTAGAAAAGGGTACTCCGCCGACGGGATGAAATTTTTTCGTCGGCGGAGTACTTATCCTTAATGTAATCATCAGCGGAATTTCTTTCCATCCGACCCAACCGCCGGCGGAAGGAAATCCGGCAGCTGGGCTGGATTTGCATCAGGCCCATATGGGGACTTTGGTCCCGATTTGAATCGGGACCGAAGTTCCCGAGCCAGTAACGCACGTAACGCGAGCGCGTGACGCGAGAGCGTTTGAATCCCGTAACATTCCACCGTATTCCTTCTCCTGCCCTGGTTTTCCTTCGACGAAAATCAACGAAAATCGTCGAAGGAAATCTGCACGAAGCCGTACACCGGAGTTCCAGTGGCGTTCCCCCAGCGTTCTTTCAAAAAAAATTTCTAGTTTTTGTCTTCTCGGCATCACAAGAACTCCTCCGGCAGAAGACCCATATTCGACGAGGCTCTTGGGTTCGAAAACCCATTTCTTTCGAAGCCTGTCGGGCGATTTCCGGCGGCGTTCTCTGCGTTCCGGCCGCCCTCCCGACGTCAAACGCCTCCCACTTCCTCGCCGTCGATGGAAGGCCCTTCCCCTTCGCCGCTGCAGGTAATTAATTTGGTTTCAGTACTTTGTATTTCGTTTTTTTACTTTCGGTTCTTATCTTTCATTTATTTGATTTGAGTCTTACTTCTCGTGCAATAAAGGTCACTGTGGAAAAGGTTGAAACGAGAGACATACCATATATTGACTAGAAGAAGTAAGTTTCTTTACTTTCATAAGATTTTTTAAAAAAAACTTTCATTTTTGTCTTCTGTATTCGATGAAAATATGGGAAATATCATTTGTTGTTCACTGCTGTATAAATTTCATTTTTTATGAGTATTAGAATTTGGGTTCACCTGATTGGATGAAGGATTTGTGTTGTGGTGCCAAATTCTGTTTCAGAATTCTGTTAAGGTAATTATAATCTGCTATTAGAATGTATTGTTGTAAGAAGCTCGATAGAAGCCAGTTTAGTAGCAGCTTTTCATTCAGGTTTTAGTTATTATGTATTTCCCTTGTAGGCTATCAACATAAGCAGTGAGGTTATGTTTAGATCTCGAACTGAGTTACCTTTGTGTTTTCTAAAGCATTAACAAGTTTGAAAATGTATTTGATGACATCTTCCTTCACTATTAATTCTCTCCGTTCCTCAATCTCTCTTATCTTTCTCTCTCTGACTTTGTATCTATCTCTCTCACTTTGTCTCACTTTATTTGAAAATCTGTTTCTTTGTAATTCACTCTCTCACCCTCTACCTCTCTCTCTCTCTCTCTCTCTCTCTCTCTCTCTCTCTCTCTCTCTCTCTCTCTCTCTCTCTCTCTCTCTCCCTCTATCTTTCTCTCTCTTTCTGTTTTCTCTCTCATTTCTCTATAGCTAAATTTTCCTTTCAATCAGTTTTCTCCTAAATTCAGTTTCTGATTTTAATTCTCTCTCTCTCTCTGTTTTCTTATATCATAACCATTATCTTTCTCCTTTTTTTTTTCTCTCTCTCTCTCTCTATCTATCTATCTATCTATCTATCTCTCTCTCCTCTCCTCTCTCTCTCTCTCTCTCTCTCTCTCTCTCTCTCTCTCTCTCTCTCCCTGATTTCTCTCTTTGTCTTACTGTTTTCTCTCTCATTTCTCTATAGCTAAATTTTCTTTTCACTCAGTTTTCTGCTAAATTCGGTTTTTGATTTAAATTCTCTCTTTCCCTCAGTCTCTGTAATCTGTCTATAACAATTGTCGCGTAGATGGACTATTTTACCGACAAGAAATGGATGTATGTGTACAAGTCCAAGCCAACCCGGTGTAATCCAAATTTTGTGGGTGGAGTCTGTTTCTTTATAGATTATGCAAAACAGCAATTGGGGGTGCAGGGAAATGGTGTTATGCGTTGTCCATGTTGGGAATGTGAGAACAGCAAGTTTCTTGATTGCGAGACCATCATGACCCACATTGTCCTGAATGGATTTGTCCCAATGTATGAAATTTGGAGACATCACGGGGAACTACCTGAACGTCGTGAAATCGACGTTCCTATGGAAATTGGTCACGACGAAGAGATGGCAACAATGTTGGGCGATGCTTTCGTATGGAATGTGGAAGATGCCAATATGGGGAACGATCCAGAGGATCCAGAATTCCACAAATTTGAACACCTACTAAATGAGGCCAGAAAACCATTGTACGGAGGATGTCATAAACACTCCAAACTGTCGTTTATGGTTCATTTATTCCAATTGAAGTGTTTGAATCGATGGAGTAATAAATCTTTTTCGGATCTTCTTTCACTTCTGAAGGACACTCTTCCATCCGATAATTTGCTTCCATGCAGTTGGTATGAGTCCAAGAAAATGATGAGTGACTTGGGATTGAATTATGAAAAAATTCATGCATGTCCAAACGACTGCTTGATATTCTGGAATGAATATAAAGATTTAGATACGTGCCCAAGATGTGGTCAGTCGAGATAGTCCATAAAAAAAAAGGTAAGCGTTCAAATACTGCAAGGCCAGCGAAGATCCTTAGACACTTTCCTCTTATTCCGAGGTTGCAACAGTTGTTCATGTCCGTTAAGACATCGGAGCTGATGACGTAGCATGGTTCGGCTCCACCTACAGAAGAAGGAAAAATGATTCACCCTAGGGATTCGATCGCATAGAAACACTTTGATTCAATGCATCCATCATTCAGTTCAGACATACGGAATGTCAGACTTGGTCTTGCGAGCGACGGTTTTAGTCTATTCAAGATTGGGTCTGGGGCAAGCCGCAGCACATAGCCAGTCATTGTTACCATTTATAACCTGCCCCCTTGGTTGGCTATGAAGCAGAGCTATTTTGTGATAACCCTTCTTATTGACGGTCCGAAGTCGCCAAGAAATGATATAGATATTTTCTTGCAGCCGCTGATAGATGAGCTGAAGGTTTTATGGGAATTTGGTGTAAAGACTTATGATGCACAAACCAAAAGTTTTTTTGAAATGCGTGTAGCAGTCCTTTGGACAATATCAAACTTTCCTGCGTATGCCATGTTGTCTGGGTGGAGTACGAAAGGTTACAAGACATGCCCTACTTGTCACGTAAACACTACTTTGTTATATCTGCGGCATAATAGAAAATGTGTTTACTTGCGTCATCGGAGGTTTCTACCAGAGGATCACCCATGGAGGGCTGATAAAAAATCGTTTGATGGGACAGAGGAAGGTGATGGTACACCCACATGCATGTCAGGAATTGAGATCATGGATTTATGGGAAGGAGTACAAAATATTGTGTTTGGAAAAGGACAACGGGCAGAAACCCGATATTTGCCTGAAGGGTGGAAGAAGAGCATTTTTTTGAGCTCCCATACTGGAGTACTCTGCTCGTCCGACATAATTACGACGTAATGCATATCGAGAAAAATGTATGTGAAAGTATTTTGAATTCCATTCTAGAGAAAGATGGGAAGTCAAAAGATAATATAAAATCGAGTATGCAAAGTCTCAACATAAGGAAACCACTCCACCCCAAACCTTCGAAAAAAGTTAATGGTAAGGTAATAATTCCTCATGCTTCATACAGTTTGACGAAGGAAGAAAAAACAAGGTTCCTCGGTGTGTTGAAGGAATTGAAACTTCCAACGGGTTTTCTTCAAAATCTCATCAAGTACAAGTCAAAGCGAGGAAATTGATTGGTCTTAAGAGCCATGATTATCATGTTTTTATGCAGCAGCTCCTTCCGTTGGCGGTGAGGAAATTAATGGCTAAGCCCGTTGCCAAAGTAATAAATGAATTGTGCGCATATTTCAGAGAATTGTGCTTTAAGGTGATTGATGTGAGGAAGATAGAGGACACACAATCAGCTATTCCATATATCCTGTGCAAACTAAAGAGGATCTTCCCACCGACATTCTTTGACATTATGATTCATGTGACACTACACTTGGCATCAGAAGTGAGATTAGCCGGACCGGTTCATTACAGATGGATGTACCCAATTGAACGCAATTTGCTTACATTGAAGAATTATATTCGTAATAAGAATCGGCCAGAGGGATCTAATGCAGAAGGGTACTTGATGGAAGAAGTAACAACTTTTTGCGCACGTTATGTTGATGGGATGGAATCAAAAGTTACAAGGGCAGTACGATACGATGATGATGGGCGTTGGGGCTGCTCGCCCATTTCTCACTAACCACCGAGGAGGCGTACCAGCTCCATCGTTTTTTGTTCTTCAATACTCCAGAGACTCAGTCGTACTTGTTGTAAGTGTAATTAATTGTTTATTTATATGTTTCATCCATAAATTTAATTTCCTCTTAATCATTGTATTTGGGTTCTTTAAAGGGAATATAAAGACTGCTTAAAAGGGTTACACCCCCAGTGGACTGTGCATCGAATACAAACAGAGCAGCACAACCAATTAGTACAATGGTTTAAAAAACGAGTAAGTTGTTTACCCAGAATAAAGGAGTGTCAATATTACGTTTGTGTCGAATGTCCCTCATTTGTTGACTTTGTCACTACTTTTATTCCGTAGGTAATTGATGTGTCATCAGATTCTGAGGACACAGAGGAATTAAGGAACCTTGCCCGTGGTCCATCTCGTGATGCTATGTCGTACCAGGGATATTTTGGCAATGGTTACAAGTTCGACACGGAGGCCGTTGACCTGAATCGAACCACACAAAATGGCGGCATTGCAACAGTGGGGGTAGGAGACGAGATATTTTATGGTGTCTTGCTGCTGGTCATAGAAGTTTATATTGGATTATGGACACCTGTGCACTTATTCAAGTGCAAATGGTACGACATGAAGAAGGGCACAGGTTGCTTCATGGACGGGCTAGACTTCACGTTAGTAAACACAACGAGACAGGCATATGAAGATGAGCCTTTCATTTTCCCAGGTCAAGCACAACAGGTCTTTTATTCAACAGACCCGATTGAGCCTTGTTGGAGCGTTGTCTATCGTTGGAGACCCAGAGATACCTACGACATCCCCTTAAATAAGGAAGGTTTGAGGGCACAAGAAGATGAAGCATTGCTATTGGCGCAAGATGCAAGAGTTGGAGACGCAGCAAACATCAATAGTGAAGATAATGTTACATGGGTGCGTCGTGACCTTGGTCCTGGATTAAGGATCAATAGTGACGGCTTGGATGATTGAGTATGTTTAATATATTGAAGTCTGTAAATAAATCCGCTACATATAATTATAAATCTTATGTTCTCTTTTTCTCTCTGTAATTCAGTCATTTTTTGCAGGATAATTATGCCACCGAAGGCGGACATTGTGTCACTTAGGAACAAACGCGCCCGGGCGGCGACATCAGCCAGGGCTCCAGCAGCCCCCTCTCCGTCGGGGTTGACTCCTGCAGCCCCTTCGACATCGGCCCTGGCTCCTGCAGTCGACCCTCCCTCAGAGCTTCCGTCTTCATCAGCGCTGCCATCTTTCAGTATGAGAGAGGTTCATTAACTCTATTTTCTAATACTTTTTTATAATTTTACTTTTTATAATTTTTGTATCATTAATTTAATTTTAGAAGAAGCGGGGCGCAAGTTTAGGGAGTTGTTCCCCTCTTACCAATCCTCAGAGAGTACTGGTGTTTCAGGTACAATTACATGCATACTGCTTATTAAAATGACATTTTAATGTTGACTAAGTGGGCATTTGATGTAGAGCCGGCCCCAATGGAGGACATGGAGACCCAGCCTCCAGATTGGACTGTCGATGGGATTGAGGATTCGCAGCCTCAGCTACCACGCGTCAAGCGTAAGGTGAGGGCGACGTCATTCATGCCCGAGAAAGAGGCAAAGATCATAATCAAGAATGGACAAATGGTGTCATCCGCACAGCATGACTTGTCCTTTCTCCTTGGAACTCAAATTCGGGGTCAATTACATTTCCCACTACATCTGCAGTGGCGTGAGCTCGGCCCGAATGCATTTAAAAATTGGTTCACGAAATCAATGTAAGACTAACAACTACCAATTTGTTTCTTTAACGATCGTAAGTACTAACGAAGTTTTTTTTTTTTTTTAGGTAAGATACAAGTTTGTTAATGCGAGAGGATCAGCCCGTGACTACAACCGTTGCGATGAAAGCTCTACAGCCGGTTGTGCTGAAAATTATACGAGACAACTGTACTCTCTATAAGAAGCAATACTACGATGGGAAGACCCCAGAGCAGCTAGCAGACTGTCCGATTCCAGGTATGGCTCCTGAAAACTGGACACTGCTAGTGAAATATTGGGATGGAGTAAGGGAGTCCAGGCGAGATGTAAAGAACAAGGCAAACCGAGAATGTTTGAAGACGACTCACACGATTGGGTGTAAGTCTCTTGCTCGTTTTTTGGAAGAAGAGGTATGTATTGAGTTGACTAAAGCTATGCCTTCTCAATTCTTCAATTTATTCATTGCACAATACTAATTTTAGGAAATTAAATTTTATGCAGTGACAGTGAGAAGGTGCAAACTTAGTGTTTGAGAGATCTTTCTGAAGGCGCACAAGAGGAAAGATGGGACATATCGATGAGGAGATAGCAGCATTATGTGTAAGTTATCAGGTTCTGACATTTTCTCCAAATACCAAGTGCATAATTTGATTAGGTTTTGTTTGTTATGCAGGAGGAGCTTATCTAGACCGCAATCGAGCTACAGGTCCACAACTCGGCGAACCCAGCATGGATTTAACACCTATTATAGATAAGGTGTTTGGGGGCCATCACGGAGGTTACGAGAGAGGACTTGGGACTGGTGCGCGCCTTGGCGTGAGGGGTCTGGTTACGAGAGCACCGAGTACTTAGCTCTAAAGGACCAGCTGCTTGGAAAGGCAAGACAAAGAATCAATAAAGAACCAGCTGTTGATAGTGCAGTCTCGGTTGCAAGAAGCTGAACCGATTGGCGAGCCTCTCTCCGATCGCCTCTGAGGTTAGAATTATTTAAATACATAATTAATTACTAATTTTATATATTTAATTACACTCATGATGAATTAATGTTCATTTGCAAGGTCTTCTAACCTACAAGGTAGCAATCAGTCACACACCTGATAGCACGGACTGTACATTTCTCTTTGTTTGACATGACAGTTGACATCTATTCTGTAATTTTTTGTTACGTATTATATTTTGTAATGTAAACATTTTGATGTGCAAATCGAATTTAATTATGATAGTATTTTTTTTTAGGTAATTGTTTGTTTTTAATTATGACAGGTTACAGGTCAAAATACAAAAATAAAATTTTAAAAATAAAATTAGTTCCGCCGGCGGTTTAAACCATCGCCGAAAAAACAGAAAAAAATTGCTTCCAACGACGGTTTAACATGTCGTCGGCGGAAAATTTCCGCCGGTGGTCGCCGTTTTTCCGCCGACGCAAAACAAAACTTTTTTCGTCGTCGGGGGAAACTATTTCCACCGACGAAATATGGAAACGTCGGCGGAAGTCGTTTCCGACGACGAATGTCCTTATTTTGACCGCCGGCAGTACTGTTTTTTCCGTCGGCGGGTGGAGTTGTCGGCGTATTGCTTCCGTCGACGTCCTAGCCGTCGACGAAGTCTCAACCGCCGCCGGTCCATCCGCCGGAGGCTTTCGGCTTCTACATCGACTAAAACAACCGCCGGTCCATCCGCCGGAGGCTTTCGGCTTCTACATCGACTAAAACAACCGCCGGCGGACGGTTATTTTCTGGTCGTGTGATCACATGAATGATCTAATTAATTCATGTGAGTTTTCATGAGTTTACTTTCATTTTACACTAATTGAGTTTATAAATGAAGGAATAGAGTAGAATTTTGGCGAGTGGCTCATGAATAAGATGGCGATATTTTATAACTAAGATTCTGCTTTTACAAAAAAAAAACATAAAGATCAAATTTTATGTAAATTGGAAATTTAACTTGATACGCAGAAAACATATTCAAATTACAGAAGGGAAACACAAGGAACCAGGGTAAATTTATGAAAAGGTTTAAAACGTAAGAAAAATATTTACAATAAAAGCAAGATAAAAGCAAAATTTGATACTAAGCTATTGTGATTTAAAATATAAGATAAAGGCCAGTGCAATGCAACAGGGTATTGGGCTTTATTCCACTTCTTATGGGCATGATCTCTCATTATCCATCAATCTACGCTTCAGGTAGTTAGCGCTACAGAGAGGGCGGATTGTTATCTATTTATCTAATGAATGACTCAGTCTAGATAATTTGGGATGAAGGGAAGTGAAAAACTTCTAATCCCTCTTGAGACGAAGGGACACTACAGCAAAAATAAGTTCTAGACCAAGGTGTTTGGTGGACTCTCCAGGTATATAATCATTTGGAACTATCAAGGTTAGTCATGAGTTCAATTGCAATTCGTTGGCCTCGGGTTAAGTAATTACTTTCGGGTTTTACTGTTGTAGTGACTATACTTGCATTCTCTTTCGTTTAGTGCTTCTTTTTAATTGTGTAATAGCAAGAGAAAGAATCATCCAGACTAGGCAGTTCTTTTGCATTCCTTATTCCTTTTGAGTCTTTCCATTTTGGTAAAAATTGTTGCGCAATCTAGTTTCAGATGGGTAGTGGCAAAGGATTCTTCTTCGTTTACAACTCTAACCATTCCAAGTGGAAAATGCAGCGGGAGTCTTAGTTCCCATGTGATCAGACCACACAACTCAATTGTAGTATGATATTAGAAATTAGTCTTACATTAAAATACGAGAAGGAGAAGATCGTGACATATTAATGGGAAAAGTCATCCTTATAACTTCTCTTAGTCATTTAAGGATAGTCCTCAAACCCAATTTTACATAGTATTAGAGCGGGTACTCATGTAAAAAAGATATTGACTTATTAACGGGAAAAAAAAATTTTCTAACTTTGGCCAATCATTTTGGATAGACTTTGGACCCACCTTATTTTACATTGGAAGGGGGACTGTATGACCATCAAGAAATTAACCCATTGATATAAAAGCGGCGTAAGAACAAAGAAGTCACGGCGAGGAGGACAGCGACACGATGATGTAAAAACTCACAAGTAAAATATGGTTGTATGGTTGTACTGAAATCATTTTTCATTGATAATTAACAATACTTAATTAGGATTCATTGTGTATTCATTACTCATTTCCATGAAAACAATGGTGAGAAAGATATATTATAAATGTAGTAAAGGCATATAAAACTAACTGCAAGACAACCCATTTTATCTGTATACGACGTACAAACTCGGGATTGACGTCTTCATTAAATAGATCGGCCCATTGCAAGCTGAAATTAATAATTCCGGCCCAAGGAAGCCAGTCTTGATGAAATGATGATCGGAGCACAATATGCATGATTTTGTATTGATATCTATCACTTGCAGCATCATCTGATCATCTCCTTCTGCATGCAATAGTAGTAAACAATCAGCTGAGAGAGGATTAATCCTCTTTTGATTAAATATATATTATTATCATCCCGGCCGGCAGCTACTACGTTTGCTGCTGTTGTTGTTGCTGCAAACTAATCAACTTATAATACGCACTTTCCCTGTTCGCCGCCAGAGCCGAGTGGTTTCCCTGCTCTATTATCTTCCCATCTGCCAAAACCGAGATGAGATCCGCGTTCCGGATGGTAGACAAGCGATGGGCGACGACGACGGTGGTGCGACTCTTTGTGAGCCGATCCAATGCCTGTTGAACCACGCGCTCGGACTCCACGTCGAGTGCACTCGTCGCTTCGTCGAGAAGCAGTATGGCCGGGTTCTTGAGAACGGCCCTGGCGATGGCCACCCGTTGTTTCTGGCCGCCGGAGAGCTGAACCCCCCTCTCCCCGACCTTGGTCGAGTACCCACCCGGAAGAGAGCTGATGAAGGAGTGCGCATTCGCCAGCTTTGCTGCTTCCATCACCTCCGACTCGCTAGCTCCCTCTTTTCCATACATGATGTTGTCATAGATGGTGGTGGCGAACAGTGCCGGCTCTTGCTGCACCAGACCAATGTGTCTGCGCAGCGACTTGAGCTTCAGCTTCCTAATGTCCTTGCCTTGAACAACAACAAAGTATTAGAAAATTTATTTATTTGTGTTATATATGTAATAATTTATGAGTTAAGCCATTATTTTAATAAATGACAAACTCTACGTGTTAATCAAAGTGTTAATAATTCCTAACACATCAGTAAAATATATGCTATATATGAGCACCATGAGGTTTAATTTGCTACCATTCTTACCTAGCTATTGAGTAATATTGTTAAGGGCACCCTCGAGGGGATGCACATTTCGTCCACCTACCCACATCAGAAATTCACTCACATAGGGGGAGAGAGGGACGAAATGCGCACCCTCCAATGTATACCTCATAGGTGCATATATAGTTCGTGACTCCATATTGATTTCTCAGACCAAAAATCGAGGCACCAACTATACACCCACCCCACATGGACGTAGCTGACATGTGTACCCTCGGGGGAGTACAGCATTATTCTTCTAACAATATCGATAAGAGGTGGTATGAAGACTTAGTACCGTCGATGGTAACCTTGCCGGCGATGGGGTCGTAGAACCTGAGAATGAGGGAGAGAACGGAGCTTTTCCCAGAACCACTGGAACCCACCAGAGCCATGCTATTTCCGGCGCGGACCTTGAGATCGAAGTCCCTGAATATTACCACGTCCGGTCTGGAAGGGTAACTGAATCTGATCCCGCGCAGTTCGATGCTCCCTTCCACTCTGTTGATCTCCTCTCCCACATCTCCGGCCACCTCCGTCTTCCTGTCCAACACTTCCAGAACAGAGGCCGCCATCTGATTCCCCTTGATCAAGTCAGGCGCCATGGCCAGAGTTTCTCCCATGGCTAAAGCAGTCACAATCAAGACCATGAAGGCTTTCATCACCGATTTGAAGCTCGCTAGCTCCTTCCCCATCAACACCGAACCGTACCTGGAACAGAGCAGGGCAATCAAGAATTGTTGGTTTAATTAAACGTCGCCCCTGTTTTTTTTTTCAGGAAAAGGACGCGTATATGGTAAATAATTATACCATAAAGCAAGTCCGTAGGAAGAAAAGAGGCAGAACTGTGAAATGCCATAGAAGACGCCGGCTATCTGACCACGTCGGAATGATCGCTCAGAAGGGCCTCTCAGCTCTTCTCTGTACAGGTCCATGACCTTGTCTTCGGAGCAGAAGGCAGCCACTGTTCGGATGTTGCTCACTGCTTCTCCGGCGAGCATGTTAGCTTTCAGGTAAGCCTTGCTCAAGTTGCCTCCGAAGCCTTGCAGGAACAGTTTCTGCCCCAATTTACAAGAAAAATATCAGATCATGCATGACTCAGTGCAGCTTGCTCTGTTTCTACTCAATCGACATGAATGGATTAGGAATCAAGAAACTCATGATGGAGGAGATGATAAATGGAGGCACCTCGCTGATGTGCCCACTGACGAGTAATGGGTAAGTCGCGAGGACGACGAGGGTGATCCGCCAGTTCAAAATGAAGGCAATGACGAAAGAAGTTATAGCCAGAGAAAAGTTCTGCAACAGGATGGTGGTGCGATCCACCACGATGGTTCTCAGGAGAGTGGCGTCCGCCGCAAGACGCGACGATAACATCGAGCTCGTATTGCCAGGCTCGTCGAAGAACCCAATTTCGTTTCTTAGAATCGCTGCAAATTAATCAATCAATTAACCCAAAAAACTCGAAAAAGTAAGAAGATGACTGAAATTCCCCAAATTTATCGTGTTCATCTCTGAAACTCGGTGTACCTCTGAACATTGTTTCTCTAACGCGAAGAGTAAGCCGCTCGCCCATGATTCCGAAGCTGTAGTGTTCCATGGCGTGGAAGAAGACGGTAATGACGGCACCACCGCAGAAGAGGAGCGAGATTTTCTTGACTTCCCTCTGCGTCGTCTCCCAGTCCATGTAGTAGGAGATGAGTGCCTGCGTGACTCCCAGAGCGAACAGAGGCATCTGAGCCCCTGCCACAGCAGCACCCAATGTCCCAAAAACACCAAAAACCCAATCGGGGGCCGCCATGGAAAATAACCTTCTCAACGACACCGGCTGCAGTTTCGCCGTCTCCACTTCGACACAGTAGGAATCTCTATCCGAACGGAAGCTGTCTCCGATGCTCCCCGTCGTTCTCAATAGTTCTCGTGAATACTTGATACTGCAAAAAAAAAATAATAATAATAATTGTTAACGCAGTGCATATATAGTGTCTTCGCCTCAGATCAAAATCGTTCGTTTCTCGACACTAAATGATATCAATCTACAGATGTTGAATTTGAGGGAAAAAAAAAACTCGCCTAGGAGGACGACCCATATTGGGGCCATCAGAAACAGGGTGCGGCTGTTTAGCGGCAGCTTCCTGCACTTGTGCGAGAGACGCATAGGCGCTGTGAGGGTCGGCCATGAGCCCTTCGTGGGTTCCCGTCTCGACGATCTTTCCCCCTTGAACTACGGCGATCACATCGGCGTTCCGGATCGTAGACAGCCTGTGCGCGACCACGACCGTCGTCCGGCCGACCATCACCCTGTCGAGGGCCTCTTGGACGCTCTTCTCGGACTCTGCATCCAGGGCGCTTGTGGCCTCGTCCAGGAGGAGGATGGAAGGGTTCTTCAGTATCGCTCTCGAAATTGCAATTCGCTGCTTCTGCCCACCTGATAACTGGACACCTCTCTCTCCCACCTGTAAAAACGGATCGTTTTTAAACTTCCGGGATCACTACATTATCTGACCATCGGGTGTTTATGAAAGAGCACCTGAGTCTCGTATCTGTCAGGAGATTGTTTATGAAAGCTCTAGCTTCCGAAAGCTTTGCTGCTCTAGTGATCTCATCCACCGTTGCGTCATCTTTCCCATACAGAATGTTTTCCCGGATGCTGGTAGCGAACAGAGCAGGCTCTTGATTAACCAGACCAATTTGCTGTCTGAGCCACTTGAGCTCCAATCGTCTGATGTCGTGCCCATCGAGCAAAATCTCTCCAGAGAGTGGCTCGTAGAACCTCTCGATCAACGAAATTACTGTACTTTTGCCAGACCCACTACCCCCCACGAGTGCCACTATCTTCCCTGCAGGTATATCCAAGCAGAGCTTGTTGAAGATAATCACATCCGGCCGAGATGGGTAGCTGAAGCGGATGTCCTTAAACTCAATGTGACCCTCCACTTTGTTCAAAGTTATTCCAGTCCTGGAACTTGTTGTGCTCACCGTTGTTCTCTCCAGCATCTGAAAGATGGGGTACGCCGCTGCTCTGGCTCTGGCAAATGTTGACAGGTTCGGCGCGGCCAAGCCAAGCGACCTGAAACGTATACGACGATTTGTTAACAAACCCAAGCAACTGAATCAGAGTTTGCCTGGTAAGGATTATTATTGAGCAAGTTAGGGAACGGAAATTTATAACTCACAGGCCTGCAATGACAACATTGAGCATGGTGGTGAAGGAGTCCCCTCCATTTGCTATGTCCTTATGGACGATAATACTGGTGAACCAAACGAGCAAAGCCCAGGAAAGAAAGAGGACGCAGTGCATCGTCCCTAACCCCAAGCCTTTTGCCAACCCCGCCTTCTTCCCATACTCGTATGTCTTCTGAAGCGCGTTTCTGTACGATCGCACCGCCTTCTCTTCCCCCGCAAATGCTTGGACGGTACGCACATTCGCAATTACCTGAAAACACTCAGAATTAAATCTATGCAGACGCGCGTCCACTGCATACAGTAGTACTATACATACATCTTAAACTCAAAGAGAATTTGCAGAAGCAGAGTATTGTTCATTTTTGAGAGTACCTCTTCGGCGATCTCGCCGGCCTTGACGTAGGATTTCCGAACTCTGGCAATCAGTCCGGTGGCTACGTAGGCGTAGATTCCGCCGGCGATGGCGATTAAGGGGACTATCGACAAGGTGACCAAGCTGATTTGCCAAACACGGACGAAACCGATGATGAACCCCACCAAGAACCGACTGATGTAGTGCATGAAGTTCCCCACCTGCATCACACATCTCAATACCGGACTGTAGTTACCATAAGCAGATCATCGAAATAAAAGGGTAATGGAATCGAATCTGCCTCAAATGACAGATTTCATAAATGAATTGAAATGGGGATCCTCATAAAATTTTATCTTTTTATACTTGAAAATTGTAAGTGTACAATTTGTTCAAGACCACACCAAATCATCACCGAATTAAGTTAGTAAGACTTTTTCTTTTGATAAATTAAGAATGATTTTAATCTGGAATAAATGTAGGACTATTCTGATTCAATATCTGGAATAAATGATTTTAAGAATGATTTTAAATGTCGGTCAGTCGAATGTGACCCACGACAATGGAGAATAAGAACCAAAAATAAATACAGCTCCTCGTCTCTCTATGAGATTAAAGGTACCCTGATATACGTCAAGGAGTAATTATTCAGAAAAATCCAAACCCAGTACTCTGAACTCAAGAAGTTAAAAGACTGCAACAATTTTCTGGCGAAAGATCAGACCCAAAATCTATAAAGCGCGCTCTCATTTACTCCCATACTGTGTGCACTGAACGGTGAAAGAGTGGTAGGCCCGTGAGCATATTAATATCATTGTACGTAGAGAGTCCCACATGAATACCTCAGTCACACAGCTGGGTGCTGCTTCGTGGTTTGAATTTCTCCTAACCCTACAGAACGTGGAAGTTGGAACCCTCAAGTTTAAAGAGTTAGACGCCATTAAGAAGGCCGAGCGGTAAGTCAAAAAGACCACCCACTAGAGGACGCCATTAGAAGGACGATAAATCTTCACCTTGATGCGTTTTAGTTCAGTTGTCAGTCTACATTTCTCAAGACTGATTCGTCTTGCTCACAGCATTGCGTTGGACAATAATGGATGAGTATGTAACTGGGACCCTTTTGTGAAGTTTCGGTTGTGGCACTAATTAAACGAAAATAACTTGTGAAAAGGATGTCCCTATCAAAGTATCACTCCAAGTCTTATCCTTTTTTCCCCTTTCAGATCTATTGTTTTCTGGAACAGAACTAAAGATGTGACTCCGGGTTTCAGGTGGTTGAGCAGCCATGGACATGACCATGCATGGCCCCCTCCTTTAAAATTTTTGCAGAGGATTGTGTAATTAGTTACGCAGTTCTTCTGTCTACATCCTCTAACGATGAACCTTATTTTTATTTCTAATGTTCTCTGCATCAAAATCTACTAAAAAAAATTCTTTTTTTTTTTTTGAAGTTAGAAGTGGTTTGATCATTGCCCAAATTCTAGTTTTTCAAAACGAAGAGGTTTTCAGTTCAAACTTGGAAAGTATCAGATGCCCAAATTCGATTGTTTCAAAGAGACTTACCTTCTCGGAGATTGCATCTTGGACGATCAAGACCTCACCGGTGATGGCAGAGATGACCTCTCCGGTCGAAGCTTCCGTGTCGAAAATCCCAATGTCCTGGTTTAACATCGACCTCAAGTAGGCCAGTCTCATCTTCGCGGCCTGTCTCTCGCCGGTGTGCATCCAACAAGCTACCTCTGCGATTCACCATTACGTTTTCGTGAAACTGCAGAAAGGAAGAAGGTAGAGGTACTGTTGAATAAATCTGGAACAGAGAAACTCACCCGTCCATGACGAAAACAGTATGACGAGGCCGAGGTAAACGAAGTCGAGAGCGTACTGGAAGAAAAACAGGGTCAGCACTCAGAAAACAGAGGAGGCTCGGTCGATCGTACCGTTAGAGGTGTAAAGCAATCACCTTTGCGACTCGATGAGAAACGGAAGCAGGGAAGAGGTAAGCAACCCCGATGATGTTGATGAGTTTTCCGAAGAAAATGAAGAAGACGGGAACGGAGGCGCCATGGACGCAGGCTCCCACGGACCCAACAAACATTAATACGTAATCGTAGAAATCCGCAAAGGCGAAGAGCTTCAAAAAGGGTACTCTGTTGTTGGTTTCATTTTCTTCATCTTTGCTACTGCTCTTCTTCTTCCTGTCTTCCCCGTCTCCGGCGAATGCAGCTCTCTCGACGTTCATTTCTCGCCGGAAAAAACTTCCGGGGAGAGCAACTGAACGGTCAGAAAGAAGCAATTAGACTAGACCCTCACCTTTCCGTAATGGCGAGGAGCAAGTGACAGAAACCGAGCGAGAGACAGAGAGAGACAGAGAGACAGAGAGAGAGAGACAGAGAGTAGGGGAATAATAACTGCAAGTACACCGCCCGGTTGACCCTTTAAAAAGAAGCGCGAGAGTTTGCTATGAAGAATGGCAAGACGAAAACGACTTGCTGCTAATACTTCCGTGTTAAGGAAAATATCAAACAAGCTAAACACAGTAATTAATTTAAAAGGGTCACAACCAGAAACGCGGCTAATTAATCTAATGATCCAGACCCTCGAAAGGCTCTTCAGATCAAGTTTCCACAGTGAAACGCTAGCCTGTTTGTCAAGATGGCAACCCCGGAGCAGTTCAATCGTTCTTCTTCTGCTGGGCGTATAGAACTGTACCAGTCAAGGTTAAAGTGCCAACACATGAGAACAGTAACAAGTAAATACAATCGATTTGCAGAAATGCCAAGAGAGATGACATCTCAAAGAGGTGGTTAGAGTGGGCCAAAAGTGGGTTTTGAGGAAGACCGATCATTTACCTCCAGAAATTAAATTTGAGCAAACCGGTTGAGGAAGAGACGGTTGAGAATGTAAAAGCTAATGGAAAGGTAACAGCATTGTGGGTGGTAGGTGTTTGTCCAAATAAACCACAGTGGGGGAAAGAGGCTTCAATGCAGACAGCAGCCACCGGGCATCTTCCACCTCCGGCCATAAACGCATTCAATGCAATCCTAATCCGTGACTTTCACTCGTGGTTCCCCTGCTCCACACGCCTGCCCCTCTTTTTCTCCTACTCTTTTCTTTCTATCTCCCGGCTTCACCTTTCTGTTTTACACAAACAGACTGGGGAAGCTTCCACCATTGTATGTAAGAAAACGAGAGTCATATAACCCTCTTTCTTCAACAACATCGACGAGGCTTTCAAGCTTCGGCTAGACATACCCTGGTAAACAGTTGAGAAGCTGAAGAGTGGATGGGGTTAGTTATTAAGAATCAGGGACCATTGCGGATACTGCCAGGCCAATTAATACAGCACAGCGGCTCTGACAGCTCTCAGTGCCTGGCCTCCCAGTTAACTCCAACTTAATGCATGTAGACGAACAAAAGATTTGGCAAGCGACAGGGACGACACTAGAGCCCCCTCCATTGGAAAGGCAAAATACAAAGGCAAATCAATTGTCTATACACAAGATAGAACCTTGAGATACAGATTGGCAGTTGAAAAAACTAAGTCAATGATCTGTCTAATTTCTTTGGTGGGCCGGAATTTCTGTTTGGAGAATTAATCTCATCGTTGTTGAAACTTGCATGTAAAATTGTAAGGTTTGATAAAATTCAGAGAGGTGGAACAACAACGCAGCTTGGCAGTTAATTTGTTCCTCTCAAAATTAGCAATTCCATTTGAAGCACATACTTGTTATGGTATTCCCTTCCATGCAAGCTAAGATTGCAACACTGGCTTAGGAACATGGGGTTAGGTTAGTGTAAAGAGATTTTAAAGTTATCTAGTAATTCAAAGTAACTGAAAATATATACTGGGTAAGAATTGTCCTTGATCTCTTAATTGTATCATGATAGGAGTGGTGGGAGATTTCAAAAGAATTCAGATTTTCACTTATTTAGTTAATTTTCAATTGAAGGATAAAATTACACAGGGAGTGGGACTTCAAAATCTATCATAGATTTAAGGAGAATCTCATATCCTAATAGCGTAGGTGTCCTTGAAACTGATTTCACTTACCAAGAGGAATTTTGTCGTAGAAAACCGGTGAATAACTTTAATGAAGATTCTGTAGACAATTTTTGAGGGGGAAGATGACCCAATGTCTCTTCTCCTTCCCCTTTTAATCCGTATGAAACTAAGAGAAATTAAAATTCTCTTATGTAACATCTATTAATTAAGGGTTATAATGAACCAACCTTCATTTTAAAGAATCTCACCAAATATTGATCTCCTTAATTAGATTAACCTCCACGGTACCTTAGGCCAATGGGTATTAATCGACCTCACACTTATTATGTATTCCCTTTCGCGAAAACCTAGGTCTCCTAAGACAAATCCGGTACGTTGAACCCTCTCATATCAAAGTGACCTGGTCAACAAAAAATTAAAAAAATATTTAAGATGATATATAACATGCCCTGTAATTAGATATATTTGACGCATTGGTGGAGTTTGATATTTGGAAAATACTAGCTGCACCTATGCACAATACTTATCCTACATACATGTTAATCTAAATCATTGATGCCTAGGAATATAGGATTTTGTAAAATAAATAATATTTTTTTATATTTTTAAAGGCTTAGATTAACGTGTATGTAGGATAGATAGTAAGCATAAATGCACTATCATTACTCTCGGTATTTTTGTGTGAATTTGTGCCCGAAAAGGGCACAAAGTCTTGGGCTAGTGCAAATTACCAGATTATCAGATTACCCCTTACAAATTATAAGCATGAAATAGTGACAAAAACATAATTAGTAATGCAAATAGAACATAGTCATGAAATGTAAATAACCCCAAATAAAATAGAGTTGGAAAGATGCAAGAGCTAACTGTCAACACAAGTTAGGATTTCTTTAAGGTGGCAATTTTCTTTTTCATTTATAACACATATATTCGTTGTTAGCCCATAGACACCCCTAATCTCCACATTTATATAATATTGTTGGCTTTGGGTTCAAGCTTGCACGGAGTTGTTTTTGAATTCTACCAAAAAAATCTCATATCAATGGAAAACTTTGTTCATCATTATAAAGTACACGATCCTTTTTACTTCTAGCTAATGTAAAACTTTGTTTATATACTCAATATTTACTCCACTCCCCTACTAAGTACATCTCTTTTTTCTTTTTCTTTTTTACTTTTTGATCGAAGTGATGTAAGGAGAGTTGGCTGGGCTAACCTACTTGGTATGTCAATTCATGTCAAAGCTAGCAATTAACTTCTTGAGAGTAGAAACATTCATAAAACAATGCTCATAAAATTTTGAAAAATGATCAAGATTTTTTCAAAAATATATTTATCCATAAAAACATATAACTTTGTATCTGATGTATGCGGTGAGTATTCTTTCCCCTTTTTACAAAATTGTTTTTACTCAAACAATATACTACTGTCGATCTTCTTTTTTTTTTTTTTTTTTTTTTTTTTTTATGTTTCAACTCTATATGCCTGAGCATTGAATTAAGTTACTTGTGGTTCGTTTTTGTAATTACATTTGTGAACACTCCGAGGTGACCATCCGGGTGCTCTTTCTAATTAGGACGAGGACAATCTCATCTCAGGCGGAATGGATGGTCTGGTAATCAACAACGACACGGGATTTAGTTATGTTACTCGGATCTACACCTTGCCAAAATCGAATAGGGGTGGGTGGGGGTGGGTGGAGGGGGGGGGGGACAAGACCTTCCTCACGAAGCTCTAATGGCCAGTAATTACAGGGCTCGCCTTATCAGGGAGTCCCTTTCTTATCTTGGCCACATCAACTAAGTACGAAAACTCTATCACCCCTTGTCGTGCGAAAGGCAATCCACGTCTGTGATATCGTACCCATCTCCATTGAATCAAGCAGTTGCTCATTCTGCAGATCATAACTCTTTCTTCTGTCAAAAAAAAAAAAAAAAAAAAAATGAATGTGGGTAAGGAGAGCTTTTCCACCGTTTCAGTAGAAAAGTCTTTCTGCCATGGAAATAAATGCAGGGAAAGAAGAAACTATTATTAATTGCCATCAAACATTTGAACACGTGAAACAAATCCTGATCTTCTTCTTCCCGGCCGGCCTGCAAATCTCTCTTTATTCTAGCGCGTAAATCCAAATATTAGTGTTTATGTGCTATATATGTTCCAAAGCCGCAAACAACAGAAGTACTACCCATCAGTTGATCTTGGTACAGTCCTTCCTAACTTCCCTTGGGCTCCCGTCAGAACCCCGACGCTTCCGAATTTCTGCATAGCCGCGGCGAAATCCTGGAAAAACAGGGTCTGGTTCTCGGCGAACTGAAACGGCTCTCCGGACGACATCGTCTCCGGAGAGCAAGGTCTGGTCGGAGGTCAGCAGCGCCTTCTCTCTCTCACCGTCTTGTAGAAGAGGTTATCGAAAACGAAAGGGTGCGGTCGAAAGTGACGACGACTTCCTTGTCTGTGAGGGAAAGAGGGCAGGAAAGCAGGAGGGACGCCCGGAAGAGCGGATCCATTGCTGGGTCGTTGCGGCGGAGGCGTTCCGTGAACTCGGTGCAGTGCGCGCTGCCGGAAGTGTGGGCGCCGGCGAGAGCGACGAGGTCGAGTTGGGTGAGGCCTTTGGAAGCGAATTGGTCGATCAGTTGGGTCAGGTTCGCTGATGAAGTGGGTAACTCTGCTGCTGCGAGGGCTGCCATGGAAGTCAGACTGTCTCGCCTGCCTTTTTGGACTGCCCACGAAGGACCCTTCATCTGTTCAGTCAGGATTTAGAAAAACACATTTTACAAAAGGTCAGTTCATCTGCTCTGGTTGTTATTCCACAGTAGAAGATCCCCTCAGAAATTTAGCGAAACTAGTGTAGAAAACGAAGGTAAACCATTCAGTTCATTCTGAAACTGAAACAGAAATTGGGATTCATTCTGAAGCTGAAACAGAAATTGGGATTCATTCTGAAGCTGAAACAGAAATTGGGATTCATTCTGAAACCGAAACAGAAATTGGGATTCATTCTGGGATTCAGCTGAAACAGAAATTGGGATTCATTCTGAAACTGAAACAGAAATTGGGATTCATCCACCCAAATGTTCTGGTTCAAGAATGTTATGGCCTCTGAGGTGGGATCATGATATTGAATTAAACTGGGCCGATCAGAAAGACTTCGATTCTTCTTCACAATCTATGCTAGAACATTAAAGCGTCGATCACATGTTTGATCGAATGCCTGAAAGTCGTAGACAGGGTGAGTGGAGTGCTTACTGCGACGCTCGAATCACGAGCCAAGACGGCGAGAATATCTGCGCAGGAGACGACTCCGGGGCACGTCTCTTCGAGAATCTCTTTTGCCCGAATGACGGCGTCGAAACTGTCACCGGCAAGCGACAGGTTGATATCTGCATCTCTCTCAGCTTTGTTGCTCTGGGTCGAAGAGATCAACACAGAACCATCGCAACCCTGTTCAGGGATTTCAAGAATGAGGACGCTTTTCCATTCTAATTACTAACCTTTCGTTACCATTCGATGCTCTATATATGCTGCTGAGGTTGTGAGAGAAAAACAAAAGAAAGAGTGAAAAGAAGATGGATTGCTAGAGTTTTTTTTTTGTCTTCATGACCTGAACAAAGCAATCGTGGAAGAAGAGCCTCAGAGTTGCAGGGGCTGTTATGTTTTGTCCGGCACTCATCTTGTGCCGAATGACATGGCTGATTTTTTCTTCCATTCCCGGGCACGACTTGTCATAGAAAATTGTAGAAAGCTCAGAGGAGGAAACAAGGACGCATAGAAGAAATGAGGCCATCCGGAGAAATGCTGGTGCTTCCGTCCACTCCATCTCCAGAACTTGCTGATCCTTTGCTTCTTTCATCTCTGGGTCCTCGGTTTTTATTCAATTGATGTCAAGCATTAACTTCGTCCCACTTTCATTTGCCAAAGATTGATTCTTCTTCCAGAAACTGAAACAAGCGGGAAGCTCCTGTCAGACTATGATAAAAAAA
>CM039665.1:25120744-25128765 GCA_022405105.1 Aristolochia contorta | reverse complement strand
GGCGGAAGTGTTTAGTTATCCCGCCGATGGGTGTAATGGTTTATGTGTTGTTCCGCCGATGTGTCTTAAAACCCGTCGGCGGAAGGTCTCTCCGCCGACATGTTGAGTTACACCCGTCGGCGGAGGGACTAGTGCGGACTCCTCCGGCCGAAGACCCATCTTCGACGACGCTCGTGGGTTTGAAAACCTAGTTTGTTCGAAGTCTCTCGGGGTGATCTCCGGCGCTCTCCTCTGCGTTCTGGCCGTCCTCCCGACATCGAACTCCTCCGACCTCGTCGACGTCGACGGAAGGCTCTTCCCCTCTCGCCGCAGGTAATTTTAATTTGTTTTCGGCTCTTCCCCTTCGTCGACCTCCATCTCTAGTTTATGTTTACTTTTGTCTCTCTGATTTCACTCTCTAGTTGAATCTTTCTCTCTCTCCATTTACTCTCAAATTCTATTTCAAACATCAATTTCTCTCTCTCCATTTTTTTTGAAACTTTGGTGCAATATAAATATATAAAGGATAATTATTTTTTCCAATTTTTTCATTTTTAACAAGCTAATTAAGTAAACTAGGAACCTCAATTGCTAGCTTATAACCTATAAATATTGAAACGTTTAGTAATCTTGTCAAGTACTGAACTAAGATATACTTGACCCACTTCAGTGATACCTGCGGTAATTGGTTTGAGTCAAATGAATGAGTCATGATATGGTTCTCAGTTACTCTTGACGGCAAAGTAAAAAAGTAAATAACTTGATAAACTAATTAAAAATATAGTTAATACATACGAATATTGGAGAAAACTACTTATAAGACTTAATTAATACGATATATTCGCATATATAGTAGTACTCTTAGTTGTTTTCATTTTGTGAAGAAGCCTATTCACGTCACATTAATTATAACTTTATATAATAGCCGATGGTTTAGTAATCAAATTGTTTCAAATTCAGTCGCATGCAGATTTAATTAAAGAGGATTGCACTAGCTAGCTAGGTAGGTAAATTATCAACGTACGTGATCGAGTTCCTGACATGCAGGGTATATATATATATATATTTTATAGCACATGCATGTTCCGAATGATATTAAGGTATCAACAAGTCGCGTTAATCAAAACGGAAAATTTACTCTCTGCATATATATTAACGGATGTTATATTAGTTGAATCAAATTAAAACAAGTAATAACATAGATAATTGGCATATATATTAATTAATCCTTACAAGAAGCCCAAAACATACTCTACAGTGGTCTCCCGCAACCAATCATCTCCCTTAATGAAGGACTTAACTGTGAACTGACCAGCCTCAGCAGGGGTAATCGTGTTGTTGGAGTCTGCTCCTGGTCCGTGATTGTCGTACTCTGCCAAGTACAACGTCTTGGGTGGAGGAGACTGTATGAGCCATGGAGCTGAAGGAGTGGTGATGACTCCACCGAGGTAGGACTCCATGAAGACAATGGTGGAAAATGCACCACCTGCGCGACCAAGGAAGATGGAGTAGCCGGGTTGATCCGAACCAATGGAGCACCCATGGAAGACGAAGCCCCCTCGCATTTTAGGAGCTATTCTATGTTGCAAGGTGAGGGCACCGGGCTGCTGCCTTGGGAGGGGCTTTTCCACGTAGAGGGCGCACTTCTGGAACACGGCGGCGCCATCTCCCCATATCAAATCCACGGCCCCGTAGATGCGGCTCTTCCCGTAGAACTGGAAGGAGTAGCCAACGTATACGACGCCACTGTAGCCTTTGAAGCTGCAGCCCTGGAATGCCGTATTCTGTGCTTTGTTAGCCAAGGCGACCGTGTACCCCGTGTTCGGATCTCCCGTGTTCTCGAAGCTCATGTCGATGGCCACAAAGCCGTATCCTTCGATTACTGCAGACATGTAATATTTAAAGAAATATTATAATCTACCCACCGATCGACGACTGTGTACTCAACACTTAAAAAAAAAAATTATAATCTAGCTATGCATGAGTTTATAATGACTTACCGACTGTGGCAGAGGAGGAGTTGGAGGAAATAATGGTAACCCCCATCCCGGCCCCTATGAAGGCTAACATGGTCTTCTCAGCTGGAATGCTAACCTCTTCTCGGTACACTCCGGGTTTGATGAAGATCCCCAAGTACTTGGTGGACCCAGAAGGAGCCGCCTCAATCGCAGCAGAGATGGAGGTAAAGTTTCCTGACCCATCTTGGGCCACTACAAATGGACGGGGGATTTCATGTGGAAGATCGGGACATTTCGGCTTCAGAACGGTCATGCCTAGTATAACCAGAACCAAGCCAATCACGATGATGATGGAGGTGATTGTATTGAGAATCTTCTCCTTGGTTTCCCGAGAGAAGTTTAGGCCAATCAAAGGCATTTTGCTACGTAGCCTAAATATATAATATTGCTAGGTACGTAGCCTAAATATATAATATTGCTAGGTACGTAGCACGGTGGAGGAAGAAACAGACAGCTAGGTAGCGCGGTGGAGGAAGAAATACAGAGCAAGATAGGCAGCGCGGTGGAGGAAGAAATACAGAGCAAGATAGGTAGCGCGGTGGAAGAGAGCACCGAGGTTGGTTTTCTATGGACCATGCATGGGAGACCTCTCAATTTATAATAATCGCGCGCCCCTCTGCAGGTTTCTTTGAGAAGGACGTGAAACGTTAATGAGGCTTCTACTGATTCTTTGAGAAGGATGTGAAACGACCATTTCAAATATTATAAGGTTGCTCTATTCATATATAGCAGAGAATTGATTCTCTAGCTACTTCCTTCCTTTTGCTCTGATAATTATTACCTGCCGACTGTTGACCTCTCTGCAGCTAGGTTGTGTATGATAGCTCTCTAGAAATGCCAAATAGAATGGCTTTATTGTGATCAAGCTGACTGTATTCGATCCCATGCGCCTTAATTCGCTGTTAGTAGTTTTCTCTTAATTAATTAATATTAACTACTTTATCTGACAGGCAAATGTTAATGTAAAAGTATATAAAAAAAGTTGTTAATATAGATTAGCAAATGTTAACGTAAAGTCTCATATATAAGGTAGTGGCCGGAAATATAATGGCTCTATATATATATGGACTTGGGTGGTTTCGGCGTACGTGGTTTCTGATCTTTTGCAGCGTAGTATCCTCCGGCTTCACCCTCCTTACTGAAGATTGTCGATATATAGGGCTGCATATCATATATATATATATATATATATATATATATATATGTATATATATCTGTGTGTGTTCGTACGACGTTGTGTATTGCTTATAAAACGTTTCACATGCAGGCAATTGCTATATATAAGTATAATAATCACATAATGCATGAGGTCCAACTTTTGAATAGGTCGTCGAAGCAAGAATATTGGGTAAAGCAGCTGAAACGATCTTTCGTTTATATATAAATGTCTATGGAGAGTAGCAGAAATCCAAGAGTCGTGAGTTCTAAAGAATAAATTAGAACCCAGAACCCATGCACTTACACTGAAATTCAAGAACGCAATAGCAGCAAGCAGGCCAAAGGAAAAAAAAAAAAAAAGAAAAAAGAAAGAAGAAAAATCAGAGAGTATAACTGATCCTATATATCGCGAGTGGATTTTTTATCCGATCGATCTCAACCATATTATTCGAACTTATCTGATCGATCGTTTAAAAGGAAAGTGATCAACAAGTTGTTTGTTTGGCAGACAAATTAATTAACCATATATATGCACGTGAACGTGCAGTTACGGTTGATGAGGCCGGAGGACCGGATCAGCTGGTAAGTATTGAAATGGGACGAAGATCAGAAGGAATATGATTCATTTTTATATATAGCACTGATCGATGTGACCTCTTTTACGTATTTCATGAGGCATGAGTGAACAGTACGTAAAAAGAGTGGAGCAGCAGGAAGAATCATTAATTGCTCCGCAGGTAGTACTGGTACTTTTGCTCGATCGGGATGGTTAGAGAGCTGGTGTCCATCTTCTCTGTACATATATATCGGAGGCCTATGATATCGCGATCTTGAGGTTTATTATTTGCATGCACTTGTTCCTTTTCATCTCTTTTAAGTTTCGGTTTTAATATGCAGGTACATTTTATAGCAAACGCAGGAGCATGCTGTTTAATATCCCTCCGGTTTTTGAGTTTTCAAAACATATATATATATATATACCAGAGTGGTCCTTCAAAGCTTGTAATTAATGATGATCACGAATATGGAAAGGAAAAAAACGAAAAGCTATAAAAAGAAATATATATGATTTGCTGTCTATGCACTAGTTTTATAAGTTGAACCAACCATGCACAATCGGACATATATTACAACTGGGCAACTTAATCCCACCGGCCCGTAGATTTTAAGGGGTATGGCTAGGAAGCTTTAAGCACCTTACATCATGTACTAATTATATTGTACCGACCTTCGTCTTTGATCAAATCACCCATCCTGCAGATCATTAAATCAGCTTATCTTGCTTTAAATTAGTCTTCTTAATATTTATATTATGAGTAATGTCTTCTTTAATTTTTTGAAGAGTAAATTTTTGAAGAGTAATGCTAGACGCACCTATCCGACGTACATGTTAATCTAAGTCCTTAAAAATATTTTTTTTATTATAAAATTCTATTTTCTAGAGGATAAACCCTAGGCATCAATGGTTTAGATTAACAAGTGTGTGGGATAAGTGGGTGGGCTAAGTGGAACTAGCATTATTTTTTTTCGAAAGGTAAAATATGAATTAATTCAAAAATGATCTATAAAATAAAACTAATTATAAAAATTGACTTTATCAGTTGTCCTCGGACTCACGAGAGAAAATTGAGAGGGTCTGGCCGAGTCTTGGGGACTCAGCCGGGTCGCAAACTCGAAATTTCGTCATTCTCAGATAAAAATAGCCTCTCCATTTCTTGCAGACCGTAGTAGGCCCATAACTGCTTGAGACTCCAGATCTCTATCGCCTTTAACAGTCTAAAAAATATGGAGTTTTGGTTCCTGAGTTTATTCCACCAGCTAGGGCAGGCGATTCTTCGTCTTGGACGATGGTGTGCGATCGTCCTGCCCTAGTTTGATGAAAAGATATGTTTCTCAATGTCTGGAAATTAGTCTACTCTTGCCCGTATTGAAATTTCTTTAGATTGTTTTGTTTTTATTTTTTATTTTTTTGCCTCTTTTTTATTAGTCTTTCACAAGGTTCATGCTAGTTTCGGTAATAAAGTAGGAACCACTAAGCAACTCTGCCACTACTTTGAGATCTTGTTTAGAGGTCACCATGGAAATAAAAGACACAAATCTTTCTGTCAAATCAGAAGAACGTTGATTAATCCATAAGAACCCCATAGATCGACCCATATCAGATTTTTGTAAACTTTTTCTAAGAGAAGAAAACGACGAAATTCTTGCATAAGTGAAAACCCGAATTCCTCCCTCTAAGTTTAGTTACATTCCCATATCAAGGAAATAAACAAGCAATAAACTCTACCCCCACTTTAACACTTCTTTGGACCATCCATTGCAATATGAGATAAACTCTACAATCAAACTCTTAAGTGGATGCCAGTTGCAAATCCAGTGTCTCCATGAGTAGTTATTATAGGCTCAAATCAAATCTAATGTCCCCATTAGTAGTTATTATAGGCTCAAATCAAATCCAATGTCAAATCGTTTCATAAACAGGACAATTTGTTAAGTTACACAACTAAAAATAAATAAATAAATAGAAGGTTCGAAGTAAGATATAAACCATATACACGTGCCTCCGCGTTTCTGCTACCCAAGAAATTAGACCTGATCCATATCTGATCTTCCTCTTCCTCTCTTTTCGATTTTAATTTTTCTGGGCGAATAATATTTCTAGAACCCAGATAATCATCAGTTCCAGACTAGTGCTTCTCTGGGTCTCACCTGCCATGCCCACAGAACCCAACTTTGTCTGCTTTTTCTCTCACAGTGCTGCTTACGTCGCCGCGTGTTCCTGCACCCATTGTCGGTAAAAGCCAGCAAGTTCCCTTCTTAGCTTAGCGGCGGGCCCCCCTTCAAATATCCCCACCATTATTTCCGGCGATCTGGAATCACTGTTCTGCAGACCCTTTCAAGTAGTGACTGTGAAATGTGAACTTGGGTAATTTTTTTTTTCTCTGCAAAAATCGATCAACAAGTGTCCTTTTTTTTGTGGGTCGATCGAGTGAAAAGAAAAAGATCTGTGGAGGTGAACGAAAATTAAAATTTATCTCCAACTCCTGCTTTTTCCAAGGGCGGTGGTGGAATCCGTCGTGGTAGTTCCGGTAACTCCCAACCAGATCTTCTCCTTCACGGGCTCTCTCTCTCTCTCTCTCTCTCTCTCTCTCTACTGCTTTAAAATCTGGGCGTGGCGCGCGAGACAGACCCCCATAACTCCTGCAAACGCTCTCTCAAACATGGATCACTCGAAGAGTACCGCAAAGATTCAATTCCTCATCCTCTTCTCTCTCCTCCTAGTACTCATGGCCGGAGCGGCCGAGGCCTACGACAACCCGTCCGGCGGCAGGGCGTCGCCGCCGGGGGGAGGAGGGACTCACACGGGCTCCGGCCACGGCTCCGGGCCTTCGGGTTCGTGGGACTACAGCTGGGGCTGGGGCTCCGGCCCCGGCGCCGGCTGGGGCTACGGCTCCGGCTCCGCCAAGTCGCCGAACGGGGCCGCCAGGGGATCTGGGTTCGGCTACGGCTCTGGGACTGGCTCCGGCTCTGGATTTGGGTACGGTTCCGGCGGCGGAGGCGCTCAGGCGGGAGGCTCCGGGTACGGAAGCGGCTCCGGGGGTCAACACGGCGCCGGCTCCGGCGCCGGTTCCGGCGGCCACGGCGGCCGTTCTCCTCACACCTCCGGCCGTCGCGTCTGAGAAGTACTACTGCAATTATATAAGCCACCTGGTACTGTATACATAGAGTAACTACTACTGCGTATAGTATATATAGAAGGTTACTTACTCAGATGCTTGTAACTGTGCCGCAGAAGAGTTTGCAGTTAGTAGTAGTCTGTCCTGTATTAGAACAATCTGCGAAAAGCAAAGTGGGTATGCTTTCAGTGTAATCTTCATATTATATATATATATATATATATATATATATATATATATCTTCTACTTTGTGTTTGCAGTAGTTTTATAATAACTCCGGCAGGTCTCTGTCTTTGAATGTATACATTAAAGTGGTTTAGATTTGTGTGTTTGTAGTGGTGCATTTGGATAGTTTGTGGGATTTTTCTGGGTCTCACCGTCTTCTCCGGTGGATAGATTGAATGAAGGAGATTAATTAATCGACGAACTTGATCGCCGTGAGTGATTGCACGCGTCCTAGACGACCTCTTTGTCAACTAAATGTCCACCGGCAAGCTAGCCAACTGGGTGGACGTAATATATTCTTGGTTTTTATGAAATCAATTAATTTTGTTTATGGCTTTGGTTATGCTGAAATAATTTTTAATAAACTCGTTCTAATTTTATGTAATTTAAAACAAAAAATTTCTTTAAGCTAACTTTTATTTATCCAAACACATAAGTAATCCAAAGAGTGGCCTCTTAAGGTTGGCTAAAAGCACCTCTTTGGATACAAAATATCTTTTTCTTTAAAGATATTTTTTTTTTCAAAAAGTAGATTTTAGTGTTTCAGAAAAACTTAAAACAAAGTTTTCTTTTCCCATTTATTTCAAAAACTCCTCTATTAAAAAAATTAGTCAAACTAAGCTTTTGAAAAGCATAAAAATCTAAGCTTTTGAAAAGCATAACCAGAACCAGCCTGAAAATCAGCATTTTCATTAAGAAAAATTACCGTTTTAACTCAAAACTTGTGCTTTATAAGAGAGTTACTATATCCTTTAAAGAGATTACATTTCTCAAAAAACAATATTTTATTATGAGTACCTACTTCTTTAAGCAGTATTTTAAAAAAATCGAGGTAAAACTTTCAGAGTTCAACCGGTTCAACCCAGTAGGTATGAGTTGTATTTTATTAAAACAATTTATAATAAGATTTTTATATACAGAAAATAAATTTAAAAATAAAAAAAATATTAAAATATTAAAAAAG